>JXCR01082203.1:351360-370831 GCA_002079205.1 Phalaenopsis hybrid cultivar
CTGTTTCAACATCCTGATTTGGTTTGGGAAGAGATTTAGGATATTATTTATTATATGTTCGGACCTGTGCTTCCCTCTCCATGGAAGTTTTCAATCAAAAGATTTATGCTAAGTATGACAAAACAGCAAAACTTTTGAAGCTATATAGCAAAATTTTATTATAAAATTGCTTCAAAATAATGAACTCGATACCATCAAATCCTCAAACTGAAGTAGATACCAAGCTCTAATAGTATACTCCACCCTCTTGCATAGCTTCAAAAACTCAGCTCTGTCGGTGTCATGTTCTGTGCAAAATTTTCCAGGTAAGAATACATAAAATAAACATTTGAGGAAGACAAGGCATGATTATGCAATACAAAATCTTCTAACCATTCATGCATGCTTCAGCCCAATTTTCTATCAATAAAGCTGTGCGTATAGTTTTTAATTATGAATATAAGTTAAATGTCACATAGCACATCTGGCATGCATTATAGCGTTCACTGAACGTTCGCTAAAATTTGTAAATGCAAAATAATAATAATAATAATAATAATAATAATAACAACAGTTAATTAATTAAAATAAATAAATCAAATAGTAGACCTAGGGATGTAAATGAGCAGACCATATTGAGCTCGGCTCGTTAACGAGCTCACGAGCTCGAGTTTGAGCTCGTTAATTAAATGACCTCAAGTTCGTCCAGGCTCAATTAGCCTACTGGTAGTCATTTCGATGTGGGAGCAATGTAGACGGGTTGTCCAGAGTGATGGAAGCAACGATGTAGGGGTGAAATAGTGGTGACAACAAAGAGGAAAGGTTGGACTGCAAGAGAACTTCAACTGAACAGCAAATAGGTGATGTTCCGGAGGGGAAATGCCGGTGGCAACATTCCCCATGCCTTCCCTATACCCTAAACATTCCCATAAGTCTACACTCTCTCCCTACAATATACTTATGACCTCAAATAAGGCCATCTAGGCTCATTTAGAAACAACAATAATAATCTCTCAAAATAAAAGCCCACTCAACCCACACAAACTATAACCATCATGTTCCTAAGTGGGAGTGGTTCTGCGAAGACCCAATTGTGGGATTTTCCCACCTACTAGTTGTTGCTAGCCTTTGTGGTTGTCATTTTTGTATTATTTGAAATATAGTTTGGGTTATTTTGCTTAAGAACTATATATATGTTTGTTATGCACTGATTTTGGGGCTTTTATTTTTGTTTTTATGCATTAGAGTTAATTTTTCTGGTCTTCTCTTGTCAAGTATTACATTATTGATCTTTCTCAGGTGGTACGTCTATAATCTAACTGACTCTAGGTGGTGATCACTCCCAAATGTTTGAATGTCTTTCTATACCTCTACATCTGTTGCCTACCTACTATTTATGTGCCCACCTTATTGTCCAGTCGCTAGTCCCACTCGTTCTCAGGCTTATTGCAATTTCTTCCTTCGTTGCTTTTCCTCCCAAGATTTGATCCTTTCTGTTATCTTTTCATACCATCTAGAAACCCTAGAATTGTGAAATTGGATATCAGAGCCTAGCAAACCCTAATTTTGTTGGCTTTTCTCGCTTTGAAACCTAAATTCACATTATCTAATTCATCTACCCTCTCACCTTTCATCCACCTAAAAGTGTCTTTCAATTTTGTTTGGAACCCTAATTGGGAGAAAGAGATATCATGCCACCGAGGAAAAACATGCAAACAAGTGTTCAGGAGCTCATAATGAAAATTATGCATAAAAAGATCATCCAACTATAACAAAACTTGTCGTATTTGAGAGATGACAACCCGAAGATATCACCTATAGCCATGATGGTGATTCGTTGGATTGAGAGGAGGAAGTTAATCCCTTCCACCGAAAATTTTTCATCGATAAAGAATCAATGTCTCGACGATTTGGCATTGAATATCAAAAGAGAGGCAAGGAATTTGTGGTGAATATTGAATTGCCAGATTTTAATGGGTGTTAGATCCAAATAAATTTATTGAGTGACTCAAAACAATGAAACAAATTTTTTAACACAATGAGGTTTCCCAAGATAAGAGAGTTAAATTTACGTCCATGAAGCTTAAGAAAAATATTTCTTTATGCTGGGAGAATCTAAAGCATCTTCGACAACAAGATTGGAAGAGAAAGATTACCGCATGGGCCAATATGGAAAAAAATTGCAGCAAAAATATCTTCTCACGTATTATCGTCATGATTTGTTCCTAAATTCAACAACTTGCATAAGAGGGACTCTTCTGTGAAGGAATACATGACCAAATTTACTCAACTCATATTGAAATGTTAGTTGGTGGAACCAGAGGAGCACACCGTGGCAATGCACTTTAAATAATTAGATCAATTATTTGTAATATTGTGCAACTAGAAACGTATTGATCCCTACTTGGTATATAGATAGCATATTGGGGCGGAGTTTTTCGCATGGTGCAGTAGGCCACCGTGCATTTTTGTCGTTTGGAGCAGAGTTTGGATCGCAGCGGCCACGTCGTTTAGCAAAACACGGGTGGTGGGGTCAACCCCGAGGCCTGCGTTTCTTCTTGTATTTTTTACCTGCTTGCCCCTCGTTCCGACCGCACGTTATTATCTTCTTCCGGTATTCCCTCTCCTTATAATTTTTCTTAGACATTTTCATTTCTCGTGGATTTGCACCGTATGGATTTAGTTGTGTTTTTTTGGATTGGTATTTCTATCTGATGATGGTGCTCTAGTTTGATGTGGTGGATCTGTCTGTGATTTTCTTCTTTTGTGCTCTTGTTTTGCAAAACTTAGCTTAGAAAAACATATTTCTCAATCACACACACAATCTATGAAGTGAGGCAGTGAAATAGATAGTCTCAGACAATTACTGCGAAAGCATATCATGCATAACTACTGATACCCCTTGCGGCATATAATGAAAAATTATTGGGAAAAAGGCTAACATATCATCTTTGCTATCATTTTTATGCTAACTATTAGAAAACATATGTAGAATTTCATGTTTTGTAACTGAAACGCAGTAACAATACCACTTGGAGCAATCTTATGAGAAGAAAAACATATATTGCAATCACACGCACTCTGAACTGAGGCAGAGAAATAGATAGTCTCAAACAATTACTGTTAAAACATATCATGCATAGCTACTGAAACCCCTTGGGCATATAATGAGAAATTATTGTGAGAATGGGTAACAGATCATCTTTGTCATCTTTTTTTATGCTCACTGCTAGAAAACATATGTAGAATTTCATGCTTTGTTATTGAAGTAGTAATACCACTTGGAGAATTCTTCTGATAATAAAAATATATTTTTCAATCACACACACACTCTGAAGTAAGACAAAGAAATAGATAGCCTCAAAATATGATTGTGAAAGCATATCATGCATAGCCAATGATACCTCTTGGGGCATATAATAAGAAAATATTAGGAGAAAGGTCCACATATCTTCTGTCATCATATTTATGCTTACTGCTATGAAATATATGTAGAATTTCATGATTTTTTATCGAGATTCTAGACTAATACCACTTGGAATACTTTTAGAACAAGAAAAACATATTTTTCAATCACAGACACAATCTATGAAGTGAGACAGCGAAATAGATAGTCTCAAACAATTATTGCGAAAGCTCTCATGCATGGCTACTGATATCCCTTGGGACATATAATGAGAAATTATTGGGAGAAAATGCCAACATATCATCGTTGTCATCATTTTTATGCTAACTGCTACGAACCACATGCAAAATTTCATGTTTTGTTAATGAAATTCAGTAGTAATACCACTTTGAGCATTTTCATTACAAGAAAAGCATTTTTTTAATTGCACACACTCTGAAGTAAGATAGAAATAGATAGCCTCGAAAAATTATTGTAAAAGCATATCATACTTAGCTACTGATACCACTGGACATATAATAAGAAATTATTGTGAGAAAAAGCAACAGATCATTTTTGTCATCATTTTTATGCTCACTGTGAGGAAACATATGTAGAATTTTATATTTTTTACTGAAATTCAGTAGTAATACCACTTGGAGCATTCTTTTGACAAAAAAAGCATATTTTTCAATCATACACTCTGAATTGAGACAGAGAAATAGATAGCTTCAAAATATGACTGTGAAAACATATCATGCATAGCTACTAATATCTCTTGAGCATATAATGAGAAAATATTGGGAGAAAGGGCAACATATCTTCTTTGTCATCATGTTTATGCTCACTACTAGAAAACATATGTAGAATTTTATGTTTTGTTACTGAAATTCAGAACTAATACCACTTGAGGCACTCTTATGACAAGAAAAATATATTTTTCAATCACGCACATAATCTATGTAGTAAAACAGCAAAATAGATAGTCTCGGACAATTACTGTGAAAGCATATCAAACATAGCTACTAGTATCACTTGGGGCATATAATGAGAAATTATTGGGAGAAAATGCCAACATATCATTATTGCCATCAATTTAATGCTAGTTGCTAGGAAACATATGTAGAATTTCATGTTTTCTTACTGAAATTCAATACGAATACCACTTTGAGCATTCTTATGACAAGAAAAACATATCTTTCAATCACACCCACACTCTGAAATGAGGCAGAAAAATAGATAGCCTCAGACAATTACTGTGAAAATATATCATCCGTAGCTACTGATACCCCTTGGCATATAATAAGAGATTATTATGAGAGAGCAACAAATCATCTTTGTCATTATTTTTATGCTCACTGCTAGAAAATATATAAGTTGTGGTGTGTTTCATCATGCTCATCCAAACTTATTTTTCAAAATATTTACGTTATTCGTATGTCTAACTTTTTAATTACTTCTTCTAGCAAATTTAATTCTTGTCTTCACTAATACATTGTCTTTTGCAACATTCAGGAAAGATGAGCTCAAGCATTTCAGAGACATCCCGACGATTGTTCTGCCACTGCAGACTATAGACTTCCCCACTGACATCACGTCGAGCCCATAGCTGCGAGAGATAGTTCTACAACTGCCCACGGATCATCACAGAACAGTGTGACTTTCTCCGATGGGCAGACAATCCAAAGGATTTGAAGGCCGATGATGATCCGGAGTGGATACCATCATTGGTGGATAGTGTAGAACGGGACATATGTCGTCTTCATGCTAAAAATAATATAATCATTATATTAATTGTATTTTTAATAATTTTTTATTTTATTTTGGCANGAAGCAGGAGGGATGGCTGGGGCTCATATAATATCTCCTGGCCATTCCTTTATAAAAAGAATATATATATATAGACGCACTTAGCAGACAATTCTAATGTATTTACTTGTCTCACACCAAAACTTTCATATGTATACACATAGCACTTAAATTTTTAATATCACATAAAAAAATAGTGCTATTACCATTTTTTTAAATCAAATACACCTTTGCATGCACAGATTTAAAGTACCAAAGTGCTAAGTATGTGTAAGTCTAGTTGTAGATATGTAAATACATAAGAAATGCGTGCTAAGTATGTAAATTATATATATATATATATATAAGACACGCGGAGAGATATATACAAAGAGGGTGAAAGATAAAGAGAGGAAAATATATATTGAACATAAAAGTACGTGCATGCAGGCATTGGTGAAATGTATGTTGAGAGAGAGAGACAGTGCAGCTTTCTGAAAAAAGAAAGTGCATCCTGTTTCAACATCCTGATTTGGTTTGGGAAGAGATTTAGGATATTATTTATTATATGTTCGGACCTGTGCTTCCCTCTCCATGGAAGTTTTCAATCAAAAGATTTATGCTAAGTATGACAAAACAGCAAAACTTTTGAAGCTATATAGCAAAATTTTATTATAAAATTGCTTCAAAATAATGAACTCGATACCATCAAATCCTCGAACTGAAGTAGATACCAAGCTCTAATAGTATACTCCACCCTCTTGCATAGCTTCAAAAACTCAGCTCTGTCGGTGTCATGTTCTGTGCAAAATTTTCCAGGTAAGAATACAAGAAATAAACATTTGAGGAAGACAAGGCATGATTATGCAATACAAAATCTTCTAACCATTCATGCATGCTTCAGCCCAATTTTCTATCAATAAAGCTGTGCGTATAGTTTTTAATTATGAATATAAGTTAAGATGTCACATAGCACATCTGGCATGCATTATAGCGTTCACTGAACGTTCACTGAAATGTGTAAATGCAAAATAATAATAATAATAATAATAATAATAATAACAGTTAATTAATTAAAAATAAATAAATCAAATAGTAAACCTAGGGGTGTAAATGAGCAGACCATATTGAGCTCGGCTCGTTAACGAGCTCACGAGCCGAGCTTATCGAGCCACGAGCTCGAGCTTGAGCTCGTTTATTAAATGACCTCAAGTTCGTCCAGGCTCAATTAGCCTACTGGTAGTCATTTTGATGTGGGAGCAATGTAGACGGGTTGTCCGGAGTGATGGCAGCAAGGATTTAGGGCTGAAATAGTGGCGACAACAAAGAAGAAAGGTTGGACTGCAAGAGAACTTCATGTGAACAGCAAATTGGTGATGTTCCGGATGACGGTAGCGAGGGGAAATGCCAGTAGCAGCAGCTGGAGATGTGGGGGACTACAGGACAGCAAGAGTATGGCTGTTTGGGGCTGTGGCAGCGACGACAGGCGGCTGGAATTGGAAAAACTATAGTGAAAACAGCAATGACTGTAGTTTGGGAGCGGTTGCGGCACTCGAGGGAAACCAGGAGTAACATGGGTAGGATGTGGAAGGGAATAATGAAGAAAATCACCACCTTAGGAGAAACATATAGCAGAAGCATCCCCCAAACCCTCGGTACAACCCTCAAAGAGAGAAAACAGACACCGATGGCTATCATAAATAAACTCAACCATAAAAACTTAACCTAAAACAATACTAATACAAATATATAACTTTAGAATAACTAGAAGTGAACCCCACTCCAATTGGGCTACAATTCAATGGACATAAAGGCCAACTGACCCTCAAAGTTGCGTTAATGAACCGGTCCAAATAGCTGCGACAATCTGTCATTTCTGGTATTGTAGCAGGATTCATGGAATCACGGTCATGTATTGTCTCGTGTGGTAAACCCTCGCGTCTGGCCAGTGTCAGTATCCTAGGCTTTGGGGAGCTTCAATCTCATTTGTCGAAGCTTCTATCATCTCATAATATGGAGTCAGGTCGGCCACATTGAAAGTAGTGGAAATGTTGCAAGCTCTCGATGAATGTAAATCAATCTTGTCGGCGTTATTATTCCAAAACACACCCTAATCGAAAAATTATATCTTCTTTTGGCACAGTCTAAGTTGGAACTGCATAAAGACATGGATTCTCATGAACTAAATCTATAGTTTGCTTCTCTCACTTCTCCTGCTCTACTGGGCGCATCTACTAAACAAGTATTTGAGAAGGAGTTGACTCTGGGACAAAATTTATGGTAGGTTGAGCATTCTCACTAGCAACAATTCAGGAGAGATTTCTTCTTCTCAGGTAGAACGTGATCCCATTGTAAAATTTTCTTTCCCACCAAGCGCCCAATACAATTTCCAAAGCTTTGGCTCATCCATCCAATATGGTCATATGTCGGCGAGTACACTACTGAATTAAATTTAATATATGAATAATTGCATATAGTCTTCTAGAAGTAGCTCAAAAGTTGCTCGTTTCTGACATGTTGAACCATTTTCAGGGGTATCCACCCAATAGATGAACTATAATTTAGGATGTCTGGCAATTCCTTCAACAATAGTTGTCCCTTTTCAGGTATCGGCCTCTAAGACTCACTATCTTCTAGAATAATCTCGACTAATCTGGCCATAGTCTCTCTCGTGAGCTTATCTTGAAACCCTAGTGTCTCTTTCTTAACGGTTTGAATTTAAGGCTCAGCTCTAACATCTTCATACATTTTTGTATCATTGTCTTTTGCTTCAACTGTTCTTTGCTCAGTGAAATAGAACATTCTCCTGATAGTGCGATCTAATTCATTATGTTCAAATCTGTGACACATGAAACACTTCTTGGCTAAATTTGGAAGGCGAATTGATTACACATTTTCAACCTCAAGAGGGGACTTCAGTGTTTCCCGAGGCATACTCTTATCGGTTGATCCTACGGTTGAATTTTACCTGTAAGATCTAGCATTCATCCAGTGATATTGTTGTAATTGGTGAGGTCTTATGAACATATCCTGTCTATAAGGTGTGTGTAGGTACTAGCGCTACATCTCCCGTTTCATCTTGTACTATGTAGTGATCTTGTCTTTTCTCTCACATTAGCATAAGTACTTCAAATTTTCCCACTAAAATAATGCACTCTTTTTGAAATTGATGACAAGTAATTTCACTATTCTATATGGGACTTCCTAATACTTGAAGAAAAATTATGCGATCTGAAGCCACTCAATGAACTCGTCCGGTTCTAACTAATCATCAAAATGTGACAAATCAATTGTTCTTTAAATTTCTAGCTTTTTCAATATTTCATGTCAAATCTTCGGGGTGGTGGTCCATCTCTAAAATTGAATGGAGTTTGGGTGAACCCTCTGGATGGTCTCATTTCCTTAATTTTATCAATTCATTGTAGCACTTGCCAAAGTTGTCGTTGTATCTCTTTGATGGTAAACTCATGATTAGCGTTTGAAACTTGTCTCAACGATGGAGTGGTTAGGATTTGGGGTTTGGGGAGGTGAAAGGGGTGTGTAGGGCGTGATGTATGGTAGGAAAGAGAAATTTTGGTAAACATAGAGTCGGGTAGTGGTAGATGCTAATAAGTCTAGAATAAGACTAAGGTTAGGCTAGCTCTGACAAATGATACCAGAGTTAACCAAACAACAATAAAAAAACCAAATTTTATTAGCAAATAGGAAATTACAACCAACAGATGAAATCTTGAAATTGCAACAACTGATAACACAAACTCAAATTAAATGGTAGATTCAAGGGTGGTGGTCGTCAATTAGGGTTTGGAAGATGACGCAAGGGTGAAAAATGTCATTGGCAAGCAGAAAATAGCAAGTCGGGATGAACAACAAGCAAACATCAGAGAGCGAAGTGGGAGGGCTGTCCGGGGTGATGGCAGCAGGGATGGATGGATGAAATGGTGGTTGGTTGGTGGTAACGAGGAGGAATGTCGGCGGCAATGGCAAGTGATGCAGGAGACTACGGGACAGCAAGAAGATGGCTGCCCAGTGCGGCAGCAGCGAGGACAAGCAGCTGGAAATAGAAAAACTACAGTGAAAACAACAACGTTGGTTATTCAGTGGCGGCTACAACAATGGAGGGCGACCGGGAGCGACATCGAGAGGATGTGGAAAGGGAAAGAGAAGATAATCACAAAATCAGAAGAGAGATATGATCGAAGAAACACCCAGACCCTCGGATACAGCCCTTTAAGCGAGAAAATGGTTGTCGACGATTGTCATAAATAAATTGTCGCCAAACAACTTAACCTAAACTATCAAAAACACAAATATATAACCTTAGGATGACTAAGAGTGAACCTCACTCCAATTAGGCTGCAATCCAACAGACATGAAGGTCATCTTCAAAGTTGCGGTAATGAACTGATACAAGAAGCAACGGCAGTCTCTCGTGTCCGGTAGTATAGCCGCATTCGTGGAATCATGCTCATGCAGTGTCTCGTAGGAAACCCTCGCATCCGCACCGCATCATAATAAGCCCTCAATTGATGCTTGTTTCAAAAATAAACTGTGCTTGTGCATTCAGAATGTCAAAATTGCTATCAATACACATATATTCTCCTAGTCACCTCACAAGAGATGCATAAATTCACCTATATGTAAACACAAACATATTTGAGACACGCAAGATGATGGCAAATATCATCATGCATTAGCAATGATTAATGAATAAGCCTATGAATGATATGAAAGTTTAAATAAATAATTAATTAATAATTGTTAAAAAAAAAAAGACTTCATGCTCAGAGCCAACCCTCATGCCTTCCCTATACCCTAAACATTCCCATAAGCCTACACTCTCTCCCTACAATATACTTATGACCTCAAATAAGGCCATCTAGGCTCATTTAGAAAAAACAATAATAATCTCTCAAAATAAAAGCCCACTCAAACCTACAAACTATAACCATCATGTTCCTAAGTGGAAGTGGTTCTTGTGATCCTGCTTACGCGGGATAGTGATTGGAATGGAATCCCATTCTGCGAAGACCCAATTGTGGGATTTTCCCACCTACTAGTTGTTGCTAGTCTTTGTGGTTGTCATTTTTGTATTATTTGAAATATAGTTTGGGTTATTTTGCTTAAGAACTATATATATGTTTGTTATGCATTGATTTTGGGGCTTTTATTTTTGTTTTTATGCATTAGAGTTAATTTTTCTGATTTTCTCTTGTCAAGTATTACATTATTGATCTTTCTCAGGTGGAATGTCTATAATCTAACTGACTCTAGGTGGTGATCACTCCCAAATGTTTGAATGTCTTTCTATACCTCTACATTTGTTGCCTACCTACTATTTATATGTCCACCTTATTGTCCAGTCGCTAGTCCCACTCGTTCTCAGGCTTATTGCAATTTCTTCCTTCGTTGCTTTTCCTCTCAAGATTTGATCCTTCCTGTTATCTTTTCATACCATCTAGAAACCCTAGAATTGTGAAATTGGATATCATAGCCTAGCAAACCCTAATTTTGTTTGCTTTTTTCGCTTCGAAACCTAAATTCACATTATCTAATTCATCTACCCTCATCACCCTCTCACCTTTCATCCACCTAAAAGTGTCTTTCAATTTTGTTTGCAACCCTAATTGGGAGAAAGAGATATCATGCCACCGAGGAATGTGTTCAGGAGCTCATAATGAAAATTATGCATAAAAAGATCATCCAACTATAACAAAACTTGTCGTATTTGAGAGATGGCAACCTGAAGATATCACCTATAGCCATGATGGTGATTCGTTGGATCGAGAGGAGGAAGTTAATCCCTTCCACCAAAAATTTTTCATCGATAAATAATCAATGTCTCGACAATTTGGCATTGAATATCAAAGGAGAGGCAAGGAATTCGTGTTGAATATTGAATTGCCAGATTTTAATGGGTGTTAGATCCAAATAAATTTATTGAGTGACTCAAAACAATGAAACAACTTTTTTAACACAATGAGGTTTCCCAAGATAAGAGTTAAATTTACGTCCATGAAGCTTAAGAAAAATATTTCTTTACGCTGGAAGAATCTAAAGCATCTTCGACAACAAAATTTGAAGAGAAAGATTACCACATGGGCCAATATGGAAAAAAATTGCAGCAAAAATATCTTCTCACGTATTATCATCATGATTTGTTCCTAAATTCAACAACTTGCATAAGAGGGACTCTTCTGTGAAGGAATACATGACCAAATTTACTCAACTCATACTGAAATGTTAGTTGGTGGAACCAGAGGAGCACACTGTGGCGATGCACTTTAAATAATTAGATCAATTATTTGTAATATTGTGCAACTAGAAACGTCTTAATCCCTACTCGGTATATAGATAGCATATTGGGGGGAATTTTTTTCGCACGGTGCAGTAGGCCACCGTGCATTTTCGTCGTTTGGGGCAGAGTTTGAATCGCAGCGGCCATGTCGTTTGGCAAAACACGGGTGCTGGGGTCAACCCCGAGGCCTGCGTTTCTTCTTGTATTTTTTACCTGCTTGCCCCTCGTTCCGACCGCACGTTATTATCTTCTTCCGGTATTCCCTCCTTATAATTTTTCTAAGACATTTTCATTTCTCGTGGATTTGCACCGAATGGATTTAGTTGTGTTTTTTTGGTTTGGTGTTTCTATCTGATGATGGTGCTCTAGTTTGATGTGGTGGATTTGTCTGTGATTTTTTTCTTTTGTGCTCTTGTTTTGCAAAACTTATGCTTAGAAAAACACATTTCTCAATCACACACACAATCTATGAAGTGAGGCAATGAAATAGATAGCCTCAGACAATTACTGTGAAAGCATATCATGCATAACTACTGATAACCCTTGGAGCATATAATGAAAAATTATTGGGAAAAAGGCTAACATATCATCTTTGCTATCATTTTTATGCTAACTACTATGAAACATATGTAGAATTTCATGTTTTGTAACTGAAACGCAGTAGTAATACCACTTGGAGCAATCTTATGAGAAGAAAAACATATATTGCAATCACAGACTCTGAACTGAGGCAGGGAAATAGACAGTCTCAAATAATTACTGTTAAAGCATATCATGCATAGCTATTGAAACCCCTTGAAAGAATGGGTAACAGATTATCTTTGTCATCTTTTTTTATGCTCACTGCTAGAAAACATATGTAGAATTTCATGTTTTGTTATTGAAATAGTAATATCACTTGGAGAATTCTTCTGATAATAAAAATATATTTTTCAATCACACACACACTTTGAAGTAAAACAAAAAAATAGATAGCCTCAAAATATGATTGTGAAAGCATATCATGCAAAGCCAAGGATACCTCTTGGGGCATATAATAAGAAAATATTAGGAGAAAGGTCCACATATCTTCCTTGTCGTCATATTTATGCTCACTGCTATGAAATATATGTAGAATTTCATGATTTATTATTGAAATTCTGGACTAATACCACTTGGAGTACTTTTAGAACAAGAAAAACATATTTTTCAATCACACACAATCTATGAAGTGAGACATCGAAATAGATAGTCTCAAACAATTACTGCGAAAGCTCTCATGCATAACTACTGATACCCCTTGAGACATATAATGAGAAATTATTGGGAGAAATGTCGACATATCATCGTTGTCATCATTTTTATGCTAACTGCTACGAACCATATGCAAAATTTCATGTTTTGTTAATGAAATTCAGTAGTAATACCACTTTGAGCATTTTCATTACAAGAAAATCATTTTTTTAATCGCACACACTCTGAAGTAAGATAGAAATATATAGCCTCGAAAAATTATTGTAAAAGCATATCATACTTAGCTACTGATACCACTGGACATATAATGAGAAATTATAGTGAGAAAAAGCAACAAATCATTTTTGTCATCATTTTTATGCTCACTGTGAGGAAACATATGTAGAATTTCATGTTTTTTACTGAAATTCAGTAGTAATACCGATTGGAGCATTTTTTTTGACAAGAAAAGCATATTTTTCAATCACACACTCTGAATTGAGACAGAGAAATAGATAGCTTCAAAATATGACTGTGAAAACATATTATGCATAGCTACTGATATCTCTTGAGCATAGAATGAGAAAATATTGGGAGAAAGGGCAACATATTTTCTTTGTCATCATGTTTATGCTCACTACTAGAAAACATATGTAGAATTTCATGTTTTGTTACTGAAATTCAGAACTAATACCACTTGAGGCATTTTTATGACAAGAAAAACATATTTTTCAATCACGCACATAATCTATGTAGCAAAACAACAAAATAGATAGTCTCTAGCAATTACTGTGAAAACATATCAAACATAACTACTGGTACCACTTGGGGCATATAATGAGAAATTATTGGGAGAAAATGCCAACATATCATTATTGTCATCATTTTTATGCTAGTTGCTAGGAAACATATGTAGAATTTCATGTTTTGTTACTGAAATTCAATACGAATACCACTTTGAGCATTCTTATGACAAGAAAAACATATCTTTCAATCACACCCACACTCTGAAATGAGGCGGAAAAATAGATAGTCTCAGACAATTACTGTGAAAACATATCATCCATAGCTGCTGATACCCCTTGGCATATAATGAGAAATTATTATAAGAAAGAGCAACAGATCATCTTTGCCATTATTTTTATGTTCACTGCTAGAAAATATATGAAGTTGTGGTCTGTTTAAGCATGCTCATCCAAACTTATTTTTCAAAATATTTACGTTATTCGTATCTGTAATTTTTTAATTACTTCTACCAAATTTAATTCTTGTCTTCGCTAATACATTGTCTTTTGCAACATTCAAGAAAGATGAGCTCAAGCATTTCAGAGACATCCCGACGATTGTTCTGCCACTGCGGACTATAGATTTCCCTACTGTCGTCACGTCGAGCTCATAGATGTGAGAGATAGTTCTACAACTGCCCACGGATCATCACAGAATAGTGTGACTTTCTCCGATGGGCAGACAATCCAAAGGATTTGAAGGCCGATGGTGATCGGGAGTGGATACCATCATTGGTGGACAGTGTAGAACGGGACATACGCCGTCTTCATGCTAAAAATAATATAATCATTATATTAATTGTATTTTTAATAATTTTTTATTTTATTTTGGCACTTTTGGTACTCGATGTTAAGTAAGGTGTGTATCTAAACTTTTGAACGATTCTAAAGTGAATTTTTGCTTCTAAAATATCAAATATAAGACCATAACAGTTATGTTATAAACAAAATTACTAAATAAGGGCAGATGGTCATTTGTTTAAAACAGCAACAGCTGCCACACAGCTATTTTCAAACACTTGAACGAAACAGTCAGTCAACTTCCCAGCAACAGCATCCTGGGGATGTCCTAAACAGACCCTATATCATAGGATTGAGGGTCAGAAGCAACATCAACATTAAGGGACCACCACACCGTATAGACAAAGCTCAAATTTAGGATAATGCAGCAAGTGCGCACCCAGTAGAGCACCAAAGCCGACCCCTTGTGAGGAAAAATCAACCAAGAGTGGAGAAAATATTGAGGCCACCAACACAACAAGATTTTTTCGACTAAGAAGTACCTCAAGTGTCATGATTTTAGGCACAATAGCATATGATTGTCCAAATAGAAAAGCGATCTCTTTTACTAAATAGGTAGTGGTGGAAGAAATATACAGTAAGACTAGGACAGGAAGAAATGAAGTTATAAGAGAGGAGTCTTCCAATCGACAAGTAAGAAATGATAATGGTTAGACGAATCCATCAGATTGAGCCCATAAATGAGCAACAGTGGCCCTGCTAAAATATTTTTCTTACTCTTTGCACCGTGAAGGGAAATATGTACAATCTTATTATAGACATAAAAAGCTTTAAGAATATGTTATCAACCCAAACACATGATTTTTAAAAAAATAGATGATTTGGACATGTACAAGAAAGGAAAAAAACATTCATTAAACAAGTTATTAAAATTAATATCAAAGGATTAAAAAAAATGATAGACCTAAAATTACATGAATAGTAAGTTGTCAAAAATAATTTGCAAAATATATGTTTAATACCTAAGACAACACTCAACAAAAATAAATGAGAATAAGAATTCCTAATGTTGGCCTCAATTAACTCAGTAAGGCTAATATCCCTTGTTAATCAAAAAATAATATGGTGTAAAGAATGTGTTATTGTATGGCAAATAATGGGTAAGAATTACATACATCGCATGCCAATATTTCTTTCCCTTGCAAAAGTTAGATGTTTTAAATTGCAAGTAACATCCCTTACCAAGTGCTATAAATAAACAAATGCACTCAACGAACAACCCAAACTCAAGTTGAATAATACTAGATGAAGTTTGCTAAAATTAGTTAAAAAAAAAGAGCTTAAATATTTTTTAAAAGCTCGAAGGCTAAATGAACCAATTTAAATACAGTTCAAATCAATTTTTTATNGGGGTAGATGGTCATTTGTCTAAAACAGCTGTCACACAGCTATTTTCAAACAGCTGAACGAAACAGTCAGTCAACTTCCCAGCAACAGCTTCCTGGGGCTGTCCTAAACAAACCCTATATCATAGGATTGAGGGTCAAAAGCAACATCAACATTAAGGGACCACCACACCGTATAGACAAAGCTCAAATTTAGGATAATGCAGCAAGTGCGCACCCAGTAGAGCACCAAAGCCGACCCCTTCTGAGGAAAAATCAACCAAGTGTGGAGAAAAAATTGAGGCCACCAACACAACAAGATTTTTTCAACTAAGAAGTACCTCAAGTGTCATGATTTTAGGCACAATAGCATATGATTGTCCAAATAGAAAAGCGATCTCTTTTACTAAATAGGTAGTGGTGGAAGAAATATACAGTAAGACTAGGACAGGAAGAAATGAAGTTATAAGAAAGGAGTCTTCCAATCGACAAGTAAGAAATGATAATGGTTAGACGAATCTATCAGATTGAGCCCATAAATGAGTAACAGTGGCCCTGCCAAATATTTTTCTTACTCTTTGCACCGTGAAGGGAAATATGTGCAATCTTATTATAGACATAAAAAGTTTTAAGAATATGTTATCAACCCAAACACATGATTTAAAAAAAATAGATGATTTGGACATGTACAAGAAAGGAAAAAAACACTCATTAAACAAGTTATTAAAATTAATATCAAAGGATTAAAAAAAAAGATAGAACTAAAATTACATGAATAGTAAGTTGTCAAAAATAATTTGCAAAATATATGTTTAATACCTAAGACAACACTCAACAAAAATAAATGAGAATAAGAATTTCTAATGTTGGCCTCAAGTAACTCAGATAAGGTTAATATCCCTTGTTAATCAAAAAATAATATGGTGCAAAGAATGTGTTATTGTATGGCAATAATGGGTAAGAATTACATACATCGCATACTAATATTTCTTTCCCTTACAAAAGCTAGATGTTTTAAATTGCAAGTAACATCCCTTACCAAGTGCTATAAATAAACAAATGCACTCAATGAACAACTCAAACTCAATTTGAACAATACTAGATGAAGTTTGCTAAAATTAGTAAAAAAAATGAGCTTAAATATTTTTTAAAAGCTCGAAGGCTAAATGAACCAATTTAAATACAGTTCAAATCATTTTTTATGTTCATGAACAAACTCATTTAATATTCAACAAAGTAACTTATTAAGTATTTTATAATAAACTCAATAACTTATATCATATATAACATATTATTTAAATAAATTTGTTTAATTAGAACTTATTTAATTATATATTTAATGGTGAAATATTATAATTTAATATCAATACGTATCATAATTTATATAATTTTTCTTACTTCTTTATTTTAATGAAATAGTTTGTTAACACTTATTTATATTATTTGATTTCATGAAACCGTACTTGTAATTTATATATTGTCTTAGTTAATTGATGTAAACTAATAAAATACTAACACAAAATTTGTTCACGAACTTATTTATTTATATTTGTAAAATCATTTGTTAATAATTTTATATAAAAAATCAAGTACTCATTTGAATTTTAGCTTGTTTATTCACTTGTTGAAATACTTATTAAATTAATATAAACAAATAAAATACAAATCAAGTACAACTTTTAAAATTTTAATCAAGCCAAATATGAACATATTTATGAAAGCTCTACTTGAACTCGAGCAAAACAAGAACAACTTAAAATATAACAAAGCTAACTCTAATCCACAACAAACTCTGCTCAACTCGACTGGATTACAACCTTATCCCTAAGTTGTTGAATCTCTAAGGGGTTGTCTGGCAACAGGTTTATCTTGAGATTTAAGTTTATCTCAAGATTTAAGTAAGATGTAAGCTAAATCCTGGCAGAAGGTCCTTTTGGACAAAATAAAGTTGATGATTTGTTAAATATGGATTTCATCGATTTTGACCGAAAATTTGGGATCTACTAAATCTGCGAATCAGTGAATTTACGTTCGCCCCGAGGATTTATGACACGGGTAGGTAACAGCTCATCCGATCGTGTGTCATAAGCTTATCCTTCTTCCCTCCCAACGGTCCTCTTGTCGGATTGTTGTCTATCGGGCGATGAGGTTATATNATTTTTTATGTTCATGAACAAACTCATTTAGTATTCAACAAAGTAACTTATTAAGTATTTTATAATAAACTCAATAACTTATATCATATATAAGATATTATTTAAATAAATTTGTTTAATTAGAACTTATTTAATTATATATTTAATGGTGAAATATTATAATTTAATATCAATACGTATCATAATTTATATAATTTTTTCTTACTTCTTTATTTCAATGAAATAGTTTGTTAGCACTTATTTATATTATTTGATTTCTTGAAACCTTACTTGTAATTTATATATTGTCTTAGTTAATTGATTTAAACTAATAAAATACTAACTCAAAATTTGTTCACAGACTTATTTATTTATATTTGTAAAATGATTTGTTAATAATTTCATATAAGAAATCAAGTACTCAGTTGAATTTTATCTTGTTTGTTCACTTGTTGAAATACTTATTAAATTAATATAAACAAATAAAATACAAATCAAATACAATTTTTTAAATTTTAGTCAAGCCAAATATGAACATATTTATGAAAGCTCTACTTGAACTCAAGCAAAACAAGAACAACTTAAAATATAACAATGCCAACTCTAATCCACAACAAACTCTGCTCAACTCGACTGGATTACAGCCTTATCCCTAGGTTGTTGAATCTCTAAGGGGTTGTCTGGCAACAGGTTTATCTCGAGATTTAAGTTAGGTTTATCTCAGACGGTCCTTTATTTGGACAAAATAAAGCTGATGATTTGTTAAATATAGATTTCATCGATTTCGGCCGAAAATTTGGGATTTACTAAATCTGCAAATCGGTGAATTTACGTTCGCCTCAAGGATCTATGGCACAGGTAGGTAACAGCTCATCCGATAGCGTGCCATAAGCTTATCCTTCTTCCCTCCCAACGGTCCTCTTGTCGGATTGTTGTCTATCGGGCGATGAGGTTATATTTATAATGCGGGTGATCTCTTTTCTTCCGCGGTAACATCCTTAGCTTCTCTTTTCGAGCAATTTTTCCCTCTTTCCCAGTTTCGATCGAGGTATTTTTTTCTTCTTGTCTGGTTTCTTTTTTCTTTTGAATGAGGTTCAATTCCTCATCATATGGTATGCACGAACAATGTGGTCTTTATCATTATGGGTTCTTCCTGTTTCCNATTTTCGAGCAATTTTTCTCTCTTTCCCAGTTTTGATCGAGGTATTTTCTTCTTCTTGTCTGGTTTCTTTTTTCTTTCGAAAGAGGTTCAATTCCTCATCATATGGTATGCACGAACAATGTGGTCTTTATCATTATGGGTTCTTCCTGTTTCCATGCTTTGGATTCCCGTTTCTTGATTGTTGTTGTTTGAGACCGTAGCTTTGGCTCTAGACTATTGTAACCATATTGATGCTAGTTTTTGTGAGGCATGAAACTTTTTCGGGTTTGTCTTCATAGTCTCAGGTCTATATACTGTGATTTTATTGTTGCTAGTCTGATGCTCTACATGAATTGATCAATGTTTTGGGGTGTGTTGTGGAAAAATTCTATGGCCGGTTGAAGTTTGAATGCTCTTTAGGATTAAGATGGCGCAATAATGAACAATATTGATAAGATTTTTGTGGAAATTTTCAACCTGTGGTTGTTAATACTTTGAGTTAGGTTGTATTGTTATTTTATATTAGCATGAGGGAAAAAAGCCAGCTCTCATGTGGTACTACAAATGCTAAATTTGGATTTTTTTTGTTATATATATATATATATATATATATATATATATA
>JXCR01082203.1:371652-385395 GCA_002079205.1 Phalaenopsis hybrid cultivar
ACAATTGTTTAGTGACGATAGATATAAGATGTGATCGAGAGTCCACCAATGACCAAAATAAGTTGAATATGAAGGGAGGTTATGCCGGTAAGCGGAACCTTAACTTTTGTAGTTTAAATTCTTGCTCATAAAAATAACATGAAATGATTGCCTTTTGGATTTGATATACAATTTGAACTTAATTTGTTTTCTTTAGTTATTACGTTTCTCGTAGTTACATTGACGATCCATCATTTTATTCGTATAAATGAAGAAATTTATTCCCGAGAGTTCACTGCCTCGTGGTAGTGGCAGCTCACGACCAACTCCTGACGAGGACTCATCGATATAGTTCGGAGAACCCAGGAATTCAACTGGCACACCAAAGTGGTCGTAACAGCATAATATTGTTCTAAGAGAGTTACTTACGAAGCAATACATCTAGGGAAATATTCTATCGGGTGTGTTGAAAGAGTTTATGGAGTGACATCATCAAAACATTTGATAAACGATTAGGCACGTCATATTTTATACCTGTTGTGATGACTAAGTTCAAAAATATGGAAGCCAACTTTAATATTGTATATTAACTGTCAAATAGAAGTAGTTGGGGCTCGAATGAATAGTTACATTTACCAGTAGCCATTGATGAGCTCTAGGACGAGATCCTACATGTAAGATAAATATAAACTTTTCCAAATTATTCCACTTACGTAATTGTGCTTGCACGAGTTAATTCAAGTCAATGAATTATAGGAGAATTCAAAGTTGAGTCACTTTAGAAGAAATTTATTTCACCAATATGATATATTCAAGAAGATTTGCTTAGAAAATATTGTTGTTGGAGTACGGGCGAAATCGATAATTGATCAAGAGTTGAGAAGAAAATCTGTTTGTGAAACTGTGACTGCACCAATGGATTACATAGTCCAGGATGAAATCATGGCTTTGAATGGTGTTACTTTTATCAAGAATCTTAGCATGCCTACAACCCCTATGCAGATCTTCAATGATTACCCAATAGAAGATCAAGAGACAGGCCCACAAAGTGCGAAAGCCAAGAGACGTAGCATGGAGAAGGTTTCGGTGTCTCGACGATCCAGAAAAAAAAAGCTGATAAGAAAGCATTTAGCAAACTACACTCTGCACAGGTGGAAGTCGTTGTAGCTCTAAAGCAATCATTGGATCATAACGTTGTGATATCGATGAATGATTGTCGTGCAAAAATAGAAAGTTTAGCCGACATTTCGGAAGAAGGCACGCCAATCATTATGGATACGCTCAATGAACATGAGAATAATAAGTATATTCTCTTAGGATACCACGGTCCTAAGCTTCGATGTTAAGTTGAGCACATTGTAGCCAAACATCCTTGTTATTAGTCATATTCAGCGTGGATTTGAAGATCATCGACTGTAGTGTATTTTAATTGTACCAAACTTATTTCAGTGAGAATAATCACCCAGCGTCACATTGTACTGTCATTTGATTTTCCTCTGTATTTCATATCATTTATTATTTCAGTGAGGATTAGTTGTGTTATTTTGTCCAGCCTATCATTCAGGCAGCACTCTTTCTATTGTAACCATTTTTTATTAACGCTCAATGCAATATTTTTTTAGGTCGAAATGTGTACTAAAAAATTTGTTTCACTATTACAAATATGTCTATTTACTCTCAAGGAAGAGTATCGGATAATATATACAATCTCATTAAAAATTACATTGATATAATCAACACCCTTACTGAGCTATTACCTAGAGTGATGGATAGCAGCAGTTCATTCGACAATGATGAGCTCGTACTGAGACCGATGTTTGATAGGGCATACACAAGGCATCAGTATGTAATGAATGTTCTTGTTGGACATCCCATACGTTGCTATAATTGTTTTAAGCTACCACTAGAAGCCTTTTATCCAATTACGAGACATTCTAGAGATTCGCAATCTATTAAGCAATACCAAATAATGACTATTTGGGAACAATTTGAAAAATTTTTTAGAGGAGTTGCACACGCTCATTCCTACAAACAATTGTGTGAATTACTTTAGCATTTGTTGGAAACAGTTGGGAGGTACCTCAATCTTGTATTGCAAGCCATTATCTCTCTGACTGAGGAATACATTCAATTGTCAGTTGAGGATTATGAATGTCACCCATTGATACTTTCCCATTAGCAATTTTATCATTTCTTTGAAAATGTTATTGCGGCAATTGATGGCACACATATATCTGTTGTTGTTGAACGAGATTCACAGAACAGATATCGTAACCAAAAAAAGATTTGAATCACAAAATATGATGACGATCGTATCATTTGACCATCAATACGTGTTCGTTACAACTGGTTAGGAGGGATCAACAGCTTATATGAGGGTCCTTCGTTGGTCGATTGACCAAAGATCTTTTCGTGTGCCACAAGGACAATATTATCTCATTGACTTAGGATATGTTAAAACCAACAAATTTATAGTACCATAACGTGATTGCAGGTATCATCTTAAGTAAGTATTGTAAACGAGGAACTAGGAGTTACTCCGGAGCAAAAGAGATGTATAACCATCATCATGCCCAATTACGAAACATAGTTGGCATATATAAGGAGACGTTTCAGGTTTTAACACATATGTGTCCATGTTCATTAGACGTATAGGGTGATATAGTGATTGCTTGTGCAATCTTACGTAACTTTATCGTTCAACATCACGGAGAAGACATAATTTAACATGTCCCAGACTTAAATTCATCATGACAAGGAAATGATTGAGGTGAAGAGCATGGGTTATGACCCAAACGTGCATGCAAGTATTGGAGAAAAAATGAAGGTGAGATGATTTGTCATACAATTGCAGTAAATATGTGTCAATCATGTAAGAACTTTTTAAAAACTTGTTCTTTCCATAAATAATTTATGCATTATGTTAACAATAGTTTTGCTTATGTTGCAGGAATCTGAACGAAGGCGACGCAACACTTAATCATTTTGTTTTTTTTTCAACCTGAATTTTTCGATGTTGCACTAGAATCAGTATTTTACCTTCAGCTTGAAATTGAGTTTTCTTTTTTTCATTGCTTCTGCAATTGTATTTCTCTGGCGTACAAATATTGAGAGAAATGTTTGCTTTGTGATTATATTAGGTTGTGGATTCATTGATTGATATCGTTATCGTATAGCTGTGTGAAACAGTTGATGAAGTTGTGAACCATATGGGAATGTAGAGTTCTCCCATGTTGTACTATGAAACTAACATTATGAAATTTTTTTTTTTTGTGGTCGATGTGTCGCGAGTTACTGTATACACATGGCTTCACTTGTGGGTATCTAGCTGATTCCTAAAAAAAAGTAGAAGTGAACATTTTTGGGATGCATTGGTTTCCAATGCTCCTTTTGATGGCTTGCATATGGTCTTTTTATTCACTCTCCCTACCCTAATCAATTAGCAAATTAAATGNCTATGAAACTAACATTATGATTTTTTATTTTTATTTTTTTTTTGTGGTCGATGTGTCGCGAGTTACTGTATACATATGGCTTCACTTGTGGGTATCTAGCTGATTCCTAAAAAAAATTAGAAGTGAACATTTTTGGGATGCATTGGTTTCCAGTGCTCCTTTTGATGGCTTGCATATGGTCTTTTTATTCACTCTCCCTACCCTAATCAATTAGCAAATTAAATGTGATTTAGAACATGCATGGTTCCCTTAATTAGGCAATTTCGGATCCAAACTTTTTTTCTTCTTTTGGGGATATCTGTTTTTTTTTCCCTCCATGGCGGAGCAATTTGGATGACCTCTGCTTTTACGTGGTAACCGCTGCGATGTCGGGAGAGCACCGCAAACCAAGACATTCGTAATGGATCATGCCTTTGAAGATTTTTCTACTTCTCAAGAACTCAGAAATCAAGGAGAAAAATTACATTATAGTAGAAAGTGCTTGGTAAGTACATGTGGAAATCTTATATTCAGGCTTCTTTCCACCACGAAATTCATTTTGTTGGTTTATTTTTATTTGGATGAACAAGCTTATGGCCTTACACTTGCTGAAGAATAGTGGGATGTTGAAGTACTGTTTGGCATGGTGGCATAGCAGCTTGGATGACCTATGCTTTCGCATGGTAACCACTGCATCACCTTCATTACTGGAAATTCATTGCTGGAAAATATTTGGATGTCCCTGATACTAGAGCATTGTTAATTGTGATATGCTTATGGTTTAAAACAGGCTGAAGTAATAATCACTTGTTTTTGAGAGAGAACTTCATGAGCGTCTATGTATGCATCTTTTTTTTTACTCCCAGCTGTTAACTTTTTTTTAAATCCTGCTCATCCATCGCCGGACAGTATTACAGGATTTAGTAAATCATTTGTGAGACAGTTTACAGGATTTAACCCCTTTAGGATTTAGTAAATCCGGATTTATGGGATTTACTTAATCCTAATAACTTAAATCGAATCGAAGCTCCAGACGCAACTTAAGGCGTATAGAACAAATTTGGTAACAAGCGGGGGCTAGCAACGCCTAGAAGGTAACGTCCTTGGACACTCTCAAGCCTTAAAATCTCTTGTTATATTCATTTCCCACAAAAACTATGTCGCTTAATAAAGACAAAATTGAATTTTCTCTAAGTTCATCGCTAAAGTTCTCCAGTAGGAATTAATATCTGATTCAAACTGCAGTTCCATGTTTTAAGATTATCACCTCACAACATATTCAACAAAAAACTCCAGCAATCCAAAACAGCAGAACTGAGAAAAAAAACTTCAAAAAGCTCACCCAATTACCCAATTCTATCAAATGAAATTTAGAAATTCATTGACCAAAACAAAAGACTAAGACAGGAAATCCTCTAAACACATCCATAACTGAAAAAATAAATCAAAATCAATGAAATAATAATCAATAATTGAATCAAGCGGAAAAAATCAGTAAAAGAACACATAACAGTTTCAAAAGAAAGCACAGAAGCGCTAGGTTACCTATGAGATTGGCTAGAGTCATGATAAGCTTGGGCTTAAGGATAGGAATGACGGATTCCCGCTCAAGCCGCATCACGTCCTTGCTTCGAACATTTGGCCCTACTTCCATCGCCGCCGGCGAGCTACGGCCCCCGGAGAGAGACATATACTGACTTCGCTGGAGCAAATAGCTCGGTTTTCCGCTCTGTAACCGCCAAATGATTGCAGCAAGAGAGCTGAAACAATTCGAGCTTGGAAAAAACGAAGATAATCGCCTTCGGAATCAAAAACGCCACGATCCCAGCACTCGAATGGCGAAGAGAGAGAGTGCTTTGCTCGTCTGAGAAACGACACTTTTACTTTGCGAATGGACTCCATTATCACGAATTTAAAATTGCGTTGCAGCTTTCAATGCCTTCTTATTCTACTAATCTTCGATCGTTTTTCGAAATTAAGAAAAACAACTGGATTTATTAGAAAAAGGGTCATGGTACAATTTGTGAGTGTTGCTTGAGGATTGAGCTTTTTTTGGAAATTTAATTTTTGTGGCATTTAGATACATTCCACACAATTCTTCTATATGTACAAATCTAGCGCCTCGATTTTTATTTTTATAATTGTTGTATGCGGGTAAATTTGTGGTGGTAGAGTTGTGTGTTAATGTTTCAATATTGTATGAAGATCTGACATACACAAAGAGAAAAGAAATCGATAAAGTTGACGGCGGGAGTTGTAACTTGGAAAACCCAAAAGGAAAAAATCATAAAGTATGGCCCATTTGAAATAATTTCATTATGTCAATATAGGTTATAAGACTTTTGTCGCCCCTTGAATAATTGGAAGCAATATTGTACACGTGGCATAAGATATTTGCTAGGGAAATAGAAGAAACGATTGGGAAATTGCTACTTAACTACTGCCAAGGAAAGTGGATAGTAGACATAATGTGCTAGAAAGTTTATTGTCAGTGTCTTTGGTAGTGGCGACCAAACGGTTGTGATCGTGAAGCGTCGATAGTGGTTTGATAGTGGCAGCTACTCAACAAATGTGGTCATATAGTAGTGATCCAACGATGAAAGTGGCTTGATGGTGGTGGCCCGACAACGGCGGCATTGGCGACGGCTAATGTACGGTGGTCTTGCAGCGGCTGCGGCAAAATAGTAGTGGTCTAGCCATGGGCAGAAATCGGTGATGGTCGTCCGTTGATGACGGCGACGGCCGCGCAGTGGTGGTCCAGCAGTGACGATGGATGGTCGGTGACAATCTGACACTGGAGTTAAGGAAACCTAAAGAGCTTAGAGCTTCTTCAGCTTTCTCTTCTACGTCCAGGTCCCCAGTCGTCCCCATTTCATAAAGAGAGTGGTGGGTTTATTTATAAATTTAGTTAGTGATATCCTCTATAAACACCACATGAATCTGGACCACTCCATTAGACAACTCAGAGTGATCACTTTAATCAGATGGTGTTCTATGATCATTTTAGTGTCTTGATAATGCCAGAATCAAGTGATATTGTGCTCATTATAATTGATTCGATGAGACGTTTGATTTGACTATAAGCTTATCAGATTTGGAATCCATTTTATCATTCAATTGTCAATCCAAAGCTTTTAATTGTGCCTAAAACCATAAGATTCTAGCTATTATATGTTAAGGGTGCGTGTGGATGATGCTTTTTGCTTTAATTGATTTATGTTATGGGCTCTGTATCCTTTGAATCGTGCTATTTTCCTAGCACAATAATGATTTATCATTCGCAAGGAGATGATGAACGAGTGTTGTCTATTTTGTGATTTCCAAATGAACTAGTCAAATTTATTTGGGCGGAGATCCATCCATCCATCCACATCTAAAGCACGTAGAGCTTATGATTGGTAATCATTGCCGGTCCAACAGAAATGCACCACGCGTTTAAGTTGCACTGACGTGGATGTCGGATGGTGACCACATGTGTAAACCCATTTAAATCATTAAATAATCAGAAAAATTCAATGAAAATTAAAAAGAAATCATTAAAAATAAAAAATAAAATAAAAATTATTGGCTGCTCAAGAAATTGAATAAAATTTAACAAAATAAATATGTAATAGTAACTTTAATATTAATTAGCTTAATTAAATAATTAATTTTAAAGCTAAATAAATTAAATAAAAATAAAATCCATAATTTCAGAAAAAATGTTAAAAAGGATAAAATAAACCGTAGGTAATTTTCTCAAGGTCAATTGATGTTTAATTAGTGGGTTTTGATAAATTTATAAAATTCAAAACAAATAAATAATTATAATAATTAACATATAATTCAAAAATTCATGAAAACTTGTGTGAGCGTCCCTCCGACCTAGGTGAACCTCCAATAATTTTCTCAATGACAAAAACTTTACTTTAATTAATTAAATAAATTAACTTCAAAAATTCTTATTTTTGAAATAAAATAACTATATAAATTAAAATAAATGTTGGAAGAATATGATTCCTTCTCTAGTGTCTCAATTAACCCATGAGAGATAGATCAACAAATTCCCAAGTCCATGTGAATTGATTTAAAATTTTTATGAACATAGGAGCCTTAGGGGCAAAATCGTAATTTCCACCCTCTAACCCTAATTAAAATTTAGGATGGGTTAAAAATAAAGGGCAATATTTTGATCTTAAGTAACATCCAAAAGTGATTAAGAGAGGGAAAGAGGTAGAAATCACTTTTAAAAGAAGAAGGGTATAATTGTAATTATCTCAATTGTTGAACATTGGAAGATGAATTGATTTGAATGGTTAAATGTTTGAGATTTAAGTTAGGAAGTTAATAGCACACCAATCTAGAATTCCCAAATCAATGGATGAGTCATAGGTTGATCTTTTAGTTAAATATTGTTAATTTGACCCCTTTTCTTTGAAATTACACATCTACCTCCAGTGTCTTTTAAGCATTATAGTGAGCTAAGTTCAATCTAAGGATACTTGAGGATTAGTTGGAAATTAAATCATAATTAATCTCCCTCAAACAATACAAGCTCAAGCTTGCTTGTACCTTTCTCATGGGTTAATTGAGATAGTAAACTGAGCACGGGTCAAACCTAATGAACCTCAGGGTAATGTACTCAACAACATAGTAATTTCAAATGAACTCAAGATAATCAAAAAGATTCTTAAAAGTTTTTTAGGTCTATGCCCCGAACATTTTTATGATCTTTTGGATAATTTGAAGAACAATTGAACTTATTATGCTTTGTTCAAGAAAATCATTCTTAAAACCTTTAGGGACTCACCAAGTTATGAATTGTGGTTTCTTTGAAATTTAAACCACTAAGGACTCATCAACACTTAGTAGTTACTTTCACTTTTACTTTGCAATATATACATAATTATGAATGCTAACATTTCAGCAGGAGCAGCGAGAAGATGGCATGTATACATTTACAGTTTATTTATTGCAATTTTATTTCTGCAATTTACTATTGTTTTAATGTATCATTAAAACAATAATAAATTACAATTTATTTATGACTGCTCCGTTGGGAACTTTTCAGCTTTTAAAAAATGGTTTCGCAAATCAAACAGATGTCATAAATTCCTTAGTTTTTTTAATTGAGTCTTACTATTAAAATGATGTGTATACCCTTCCGGATAGATTTATTGTTTGGTGGTGGTGCTTGTTAATTCAAACTATTAAATATATGAGATCAGTTTGGTCTCATAGTTTTCAAAACTAAAATATTACTTTTCAAAATTAAAATACTATTTTTTTAAAAATCAAATATATATACACATTAAACTAAATCTAAATTACCTCAAAAAAAATAATAGCGACCAACAATTTCTGTCGACTCCGTTGGGGACTGTTCCTCTCTCCTTCAATGGTTAGATGGTTTTGTGATGCGGCAGAAATGTAGTTGTGTAAAATTTATAAAGTTGACTCCGCTTTACAAAGGCGCCAAAATCTTGATGTGGTATTTTATAAATAATAAAGTTAAGCTCTTAATGTAGGTATTCTACGCAAGTATATGTATCGTTATCAAGTAATATAAGACTTAATATTTAAGTCCCAAATATCGATCCCATGAGGTTTAAATTTAAAATGATAAATTAACTAGGAAATTCACATAATTAAAACGAAATTACTGTTACTAATTTTGAATGTTTAAGATACTATAAAAGCTTAATTATTAACTACTAGCAGAATTTAAATGCGGAGTTTTAAAATAGTAACTTCTAAACTATGTTTATGTGAAGAAGTTTTCTTATATGAAAAAACATCTTTCCCACTACAATAAGTTTTTGGTGAAATGAGATGAGAAAAATCCTTTAAATATGTACTGTTCAAAATAGGAGCAATTTTAATTATCTACCCTGATTCAGTATTATAGAAAATTATTGACTAATCTTAGGTTTAGTCCCTAAATCTGCAGCTAGTCTAGGAGAATACTGACTCTCACTCCAGAGCTCCCACTTCCCTTACCCTGAAAGCTAATTCTCACTTTAATTTTTAAACACTATGATCGAATTGAGGATTTTTATTTTGTCACCCCAAAAAAATCTCTAATTCTACACCCAACAAAGTATATTTCTCTATTTATTTGCATTTAATTCCATGAACGAAATACTCCTTCATGGACTTAAATATAATTCTCACTCTGTTGTAGAACTCATACTCCATTTCCCGGATCATATGTTTTACAACATATTTTAACAATTCAATTGGCCTTAAGAGTGGAGTTGAAAAACCATCACAATTTATTTTAAATTTTAACATTGGTATATCCAAATTATCTCTTTATTTCACCATATCTCAGAGTAGAGAAAAAGATAAAGGAAACTACTCATACTTCCTGAGAAAGATATAACAAAACACAAATTTCATATATAAAAGGAAGTTCATATAATAATAATAAACAAATAACACATATCCGAAACTCTTTCTCAAATCAAATCCCTTTGTAGTCTCTCTTAGGAAATGTAGGAAGAAGCAATCTCTCACTTCTCTTCCTTTCCAACACTTCTTAGAGAAGAATTCACACTTAAACTCACCACAAAAACTCAAAAATATAAAGAAAATAACTAAATAATGGTGTGGAATGATGTAAAGTGGCAAGAAGGGGTGATGGATTGCTGAGAGAGACTTTTCTGATCAATTTTGGCTTTTAATAGAGCCTATGGTCGGTTCTCAAATACGTGCATCCAAAAACTCTTTAAAAAGCGTCCAAATTCGTTGAATATTCTAGAAACAGGGTCTGCACCGACATTGACATCGTCAGCGCCCAGTATGGTGTTGTCGGCGCTAGAGGCCATTTAATTTAGTCTGTCTTCTTTGTTAAACGGCACCGTCAGCGCCCAGTCTGGCGCCGTCGGCACTGAACAATTTTTCAAATTCTCTATTTTGACTTCAAATTTCATCCTTTTTGCTTCTTTTTTGCTCTAAGTCCTAAAAATCAACAACCTGCAATAAAAAAATACCTTTCATCAAAGTTCAATATCACAAAAAATGAGTATAAAATATGGGTATAAAAATACATATATTTTTTTGTGTATTCCCCTAAGCTTAAATGTTACTTGTTCTTGAGTAACTCCTTTACTACATAAAAAAGTACTCATGACAAAGATTTTAAATTCTAGAATTCTATATTTAAGTCCACTAAATACAATAGTATAACTTAAGAAAAATTTAAAATAACTCCAGTTAATACTAAAGGTATAAGAATATCTAGCAGTCAAGTCTAAGATTTTTGATTCTCTATTCTTTTCAAGGAAAATTACAAATTTTTCATATTAAAGCCACTTAGAATATCCATATGAAAAAGAACTTCATGAAACTTTACTAGTAAATATGTTAATACTGAAATATAAGTTTAGAAAATGTAGTTAAGCCTTCTTCTTTAAGTTGATTCAAGTGAAGCCAATTTTTAATTAGGCATCTCCTCAAGCTTCCCCTCACATCTTGTCTTTTCTTTTTTTAGGATCATTTTCAATCCTTTTCTCTTTTTTTCTTTTCTCTTTTCTTTTTCTTTTTTTTCTCTTCTCTTCCTTTTTTTATGTGAGAATTACAATATCTGGATAGTCTTTAATGATTTTGAACTTCACTATCCTCTTCTTAAAGTTAAAAACTTTTAACATTCCTTCACTTTATAAATTTATATTAGCTTTAAAGATTTTTCATAAAGTTTCATTCTTTTCTTCTTACATGAATCTCTAAGATTTTTAATACTTCAAAAATATAAATTCCTTTATTTAAAATTAAAAAAAAAACATAGTCTTATTCTATCATATCAAATATTTTAATCTCTAAAATTAACCTTTATTATTTAAAAATTTTTACTTACTTTTACTGTATATTTAGAAACATAGAAGTAGTTATCTAAAGTTATCCTCTAGGTCATGTTAAATTTTAAATTTATTTTAAAATATAGCTGATTGAGGACAAATAAAATTAAGTTTCTTTTTCTTTAAAATGGAATTTTTCTCCCCCCCCCCCCCCCCCCCAAAATTAAATTTNNCCCCCAAACTTAAATTTTTAAAATATTTTGCATGAAAAACTGAAAAATAAAGGGTGAAAAAAAACATTTAATACATAAAGAAATGACATACCTGTTGAATGTTCTGATTGGAAACTTAACTTTGAAATATTGCAGATGCTGAAAAGCTGCATGACTTAAAACATTAAATAACACATAATACATATTAAAATTTGCTCAGAAAGAGTTAACTACAAATACATCCAACAAAGTACTAAAAACTAACAATTTCTAGTAGTTTCACAGATCTACTGTTCACAACACAACATATAATTAAAATAAAGTATCACAGTCTACAAAAAAATAGTCTCAACAATAAAGTACAACTGAACATAAACAAAAATATTCTAACTAACACAACACCAATCATCGTCTTCTTGTTCTTCTTCTTCCACATCCAAATTCTGCTGCTGATATGGAGTAAAAATAGGGTGAGTAGGAAACTAAACTGAGTGATCACCCCTCATGTATCTGACCAAGACATCATCATAAGTAGCATCATATTCAAATTTTTTTTTTATCAAATCATCATTGTGGGCATTTATGGCCTTCATATTTTCCATTATATTGTCCATTCTCAAGATATCTCCCTATTGGATCATCATCTGCTCCATAAGTTCCTGGATAGTAGGGGTACTAGAAGTACTTGAAGTAAAATGAATATTCATGGTCCTACTTCTAGATCTCCATCCAACATGAGATTCATAAGTCTTTATATTGGCATGCCCAATACGTTTTAGAGGTTCAATCATCTCCTCATTTGCTCTAAAATCAAATCCTGCATGTTCACATAGAGTGAAGATCAGGGCAAGGTGAGCTAAACCACCAGTGGTCTCTCCCAAAGCAATAGATCGAGTGTTCTTATAAATAACAAAGCCTACAACTATCCTCATCACCTACTGGATACAGAAGTTCAAGATGGCTCTATCATTTGTTACCTCACTATGATGATTTGTTGATATCATTCTTCCAGAAACAAAATATTGTCAAGCCTTAGATATTGCATTTAACATAGAAAGAGGAAAGTTTACCTTAACACCATTCTTCACCTTCCAGGGTCCTCTTCCATCAGTAAGAAAAGAAATAACATCATCTAAGGCCTCATTTGTAGCAGAAAATGATTTGTACTGCAGCTATACATATCTTCTAACTGATAAAATTATTAATCTTCTTTGGAGTAAACTCCACCATTTTCCCTCGAACAACACATAGTCTTCAGAAGTCTCCATGAAATTGGCATAGAACTCCATCACTACACCAACAATTGCCTTGACAATAAAGTAGAAAAAATTCTCCCACTGCCGAGCATTGATTAATATCTCGACTTCTCCTTCCAGATTTTTAAATCCTCGATCTGGAATCACTTTTTTAGTTGTAAGTAGACTATTGAAGCAAATGTTGGTCTTATAGTTGACAAACCTTTGATCATCAAAATCTACCTTTCTTTTTCCTTTGCTCATTCTATGTGTCATGGTAAATCTACAAAAAATTGATAAAATCAAAATAAATTTCAAAAAATTTCAAAAATCACAATGTGGAATGTTTTAAACTTAAATCTACTAAGTAAGAGTTCTTCACCAAAGGATTTTCTCAAAATCTTCCAAAAAAATCTCAAAATTTCAGATCTCAGCAATGTAAGATAAATCCTTGGTAAAAATAAAAAATTTTGAGTTCAAAGTGTAGCTCTTACATAGAGAAGATGAAATCCAAACTTTGTTTGCCTTAAAGTTGCCTCAAATCTAAGCAATAGCAAACCCTAGGTGCAAAAACAGAGGTTAAATGTGACTCAAAGGTTAAAAATGGCATTTTACTGTGCAAATTGCAAAATTTAAGGGTGTTTGGGTCGGTTAGGGTCGAGGGCGCTGTCGGCGCCCATGCCGGCGCCACTGGCCAAAATATTCATATTTTGATTTTTTCAAGTTTCAATTTTCTTTTAATTTACTCCAAAGTCTAATTAGTCTTTTTGAACACTAATTTTCATCTAAAAATAATTCGCAAACAAGCATTTTCACAAATAACACTGTCGGCACTATTTTTGGTGTGGGGTTTGCCCGTAAGAAGCTGTCGGTCATCGAAATTGAAATCTCGTTGCCCGCTTCGGAAGGATGTTTTAAAAAATTTTAGTTTTGAAAAAGATGAAGTCAAATTGACCCCATAATTTTCATAGTTTAGATGAAGCACTTTACCTGTATCTATCCTGCAGGATGAACACAAGAGTTGAGGATGAGACTCGATCAAATAAACTAAAGAAAGTTATGACATCCGTTTGGTCTGCGAAACCAATGTATTGGCCGACAAGTT
>JXCR01082203.1:392209-432659 GCA_002079205.1 Phalaenopsis hybrid cultivar
TGCTAGAGGTTAAGATCAATATGTGGAATTTCAAGTTGAGTAAAGAGAAGAGTTTTGAATTTCTAATGGTGAGGGTACCTTTTCTAGTTTTCTAAGACTAGTCAATCGGAAAATCCTATGGCTAGACCTAGGCTACTAAAGAAGTTTTCTAGACCTCAACCAAAAGTGAGGTCAACAAACATTAAACTAACTTTTATATATGAAAATACACTTTTTACAAATACATTTTTTTAATCACACTTCCACATCCTTAAAGCAAACTAAATTATAATTTAGCATCGAAATCAAGCCACAACACTAGAACGCTGCACAAAACTATACACAATCAAAGTCAATAGAGTTCTAAAGCAAAGTAAAGTAAATCAAATCCACACAATTATATTAAAAACATAAGTATTTTATACTAGTAGAGAGTCCAACTTCTTCAATTATTCTGCCTCATCTTCATTACTTTATCCTCCTCTAATATCTCTCATAAACTGGTAATGGACATACAAATTGAAGAAGGGTTGGTACATGAATTGATCCGTCGAATTTTCATCGATCTATCCATTTTTCTTAAACATCTACACAAATCCTGCTTCAATTGTCCCAGTATGATCAAAGTTCTCCTTCATCCTCCAATCTAGATGATCAAACAGGTAGTTAAGATTTCCTATTGCATTCGTAATACTCTGAAGTTTTGTTTCTATTTTCTTCATTTTCTTCTCCAAAGCTATTGAACTTCCAACTGCTTGTGGCATCAATGGTGTCGAAGCATGTGATGAATGATCCAAAATAACATCTAATGCTTCATTTCCATTCCCTATATAATTATCATCAATAGGAATCATGGTCTCCCAAGGTAATAAAACTTTCTCCCAACTTTCATATGGAACTTGAGATCGACTGCAAAGTAGAAAAATTATGGAAGGATGCCCCAGCCTATATATTGGCCCATTCATAATAATACCCATAACAAATTTGAAAATAAGCAACCCCACATCAATGGGTTTTTTCATTTGAATGCAATAGTTTAGAATGACACTTTCTCTTGTAACTCTAATAATCTTCATGGTATGGAGTAATTTTGCAGATATGAAGAAATCTCATTGTTTTGATATTGGATTAAGTAGTGAAGCATAGAAACTAACGTATCCCTCATCTTTGATTTCCCAATTATCATTTTCATCCGTCATAAAATTATATACATCTTGCACATATCTCTCGTCAGGATAGAATTTGTATAATGATAGATTGGAACGTTTTCTATCATATACAAATCATTAATCTAAGCCAGAGTAATGGTACAACCTTACTTCAAACGAAGATAACTCTTTGGGTAATTCCATGTAAGTTAACATAGAATTCCTTTACCACCGGTACTACAACTGCAGTAGTAGTGTAGCACAGAACTTCCCAACGTCTTTGCACAATGATTTTCTCAATCTGTGAACTTGAATTACTTAATCCATGATTAGCAAAGCCTCTCTCCTTGATAATTATCTTTTTCGTGATGACTTTGTCGTATAATCATTGCTCGTCAAAATTGATAAAATTTCTTCTATTGAAAACTCCATACCTTAAAGCATTTCTGGAATTGGAAGCCATAGAATTCAAAATTAGGAAGTTTCTGAACGTCCAAGGCAGCTTTAAGGACTTTAAAAACACCTCTCAGCGGTTATTGAGGAGTGAAATTCTGCCAAAGTCTGCCAAATTTGCTCTGCACGTGCAAAACTGCTCGCGACGTCGTTGGCGCTCCTGATGGCACTGTCGGCGCCGTCAGCGCCCATTCTGACGCCAGAGACCAAATTCGCGTCTTTTAATTTTTTGTTCAATTTGACTCCAAATTTTCATCCAATACCAATACTTGTCTTAATTTATGATATATAAAATTGTGTAGGATTCAAAATACTATTATTTCCTAATACATAAATACAATTATTAAACAAAATAATAATATATAGATATATAGATTTATATATGGGTTGCCTCCCACAAAGCGCTTGGTTTAACGTCGTCAGCCCGACGTACCATTATTTAGTTGGGTTGAATTAACATTAAAATTTCTTTAAATTGTGGTATGTGTTTTTCATAATAATGTTTCAATCAATACCCATTAACTTTAAATATTTTTCCAGCTTTAGGATTTTAATAACAACAATTCCATAATGATAAACTTTAATCACTTTAAATGGTCCTAATCATCTAGATTTCAGTTTTCCTGGAAATAATCTCAATCTTATATTATATAATAGAACTTCTTGCCCAAGTTTAAACTTCTTCTTAAGAAAATTTTGATCATGTCATATTTTCATTTTCTCTTTATAGATTTTTGCATTTTTATATGCTTCATTTTTAATCTTCTCAAGTTCATTAAGTTGCAATAATCTTTTCTCACCAGCATCTTTTAGCTTAAAATGAAATTTCTAAATAGCAAAAAATACTTTTTGCTTCAATTCTACTGGTAAGTGGCATGTTTTTTCCAGGGGACATTCTTATAGGAGACTTATATGCAGTTTTGTATGCTCATAATACAGTATCTAATCTAGCAGATAAATCCAATTTATACAGATTTATAGTTTTTTCTAAAATTTATTTTATTTCACAATTTGATATTTATGCTAGACTGTTAGTATGAGGATGATAAGCAGTAGAGAATCTATGTATAATATCATATAAAATAGTCTATATTACTTAAGCGATCGTATAACTTCTCCATATATTATACATATGAGAGCCCTATATTACTTGAGTGATACGTATACTTGCGTTGATAAGTGTGACTTTACAATTATTGAATATTTTTATACATACATCTTTATCGACTCTATAACTGCTATTAAGTTTTTGGTGCAGTTGCTGAATCTAATTCGTCCATATTTATCGAATCTATAACTGTTATTAAGGTGTTAGTACAGTTGCTGAGGAATTAAATCTTTTGGCAGGAGTATTAAATAGTTATATTTTTAAGCATATATAAAGTCGCGGTCACTATCCAGATATAGTAACCCTTGCCTAAAAAAGAAAAAAAAAAGAAAGAAAAGAAAAACAAGAAAAAGGGAAAGAAAAAGAAAAAGAGAAAAAAATTAGGAAGGAGAAGCTTGAATATTAGTGCCTAATAAAAAATTAGTTCTACATTTGATCTTTTTAAAGTATAAGACTTGAGAAACTCTTAAGCTTATAGATATAATATAGTATGTAAAATTATTTTTAATGAAAATTTTTAAGTGGAGATAATAAAAGAACTAAATTCTAAATTTTGGAAAATCTACAATACATTTCTGAATTAGATAGAAACTCATTTTTTTCTTTTTTGTTAACATTAAGAATTTCTAAACTTTAAGTTGGTCTCATTTACTGAATATTTTTTTCTAAATTAGATTGCTATATTTTTAAATCAAAATTTTAGTAACTCCTAAAGAAACTCATATACATATCATACATATTTAGTTTTTAAAGATTGAAGGGTCACTTGAGGACAAGTAACATTTTAAGTTTGTAGGATTTTGATACACCTAACATATATAGTGTTTTTAGACACATTTTTATATCTATTTTTGAGATATTATGCTTTAATGGAAGGCATTTTTGTGTTTTTTCTTGCAAATAAAGGTAAAAAGGGTGTAAAATGCTTACAGGAGTGAAAAATGGTCAAATTTGGAGCAAAAGGTTAAAAAATGTGCAAAAGAGTTTTGGCGTGTAAGTGTCAGATCCAGCGCTTAAGCACCGATTAAACAAAGAAAACCGTGCCTAAGCACCAGAGGCCCCGTACTAAAGTGCCAGTGGTAGTTATTGGATGAGTAAATTCAGTTTCTGCAAATTTTGAAGAGGTTTTTGAGGAACTCATTGGCTTAATAGGTGGTTATAACCACCATGGACAAAAAATATTAGGAAAGGATGCATCTCTTGGAGAAATACATCAAATCTAGACATATTTTGAAGAGAAACCAAAGCATATTTTGGAAAATTATAAAAGAAAGAAGAGATGACTTAGAAAAGAGTCCTGAAAGTATTGGAAAGTTTTGAAAGCTCTCATTTAGAGAGTTAATTCGGAGAGATTTTCAGCACAACTTTTACTTTTATTTTATCATTTTTGTTATTTTATCTTGAGTGATTGTAAAGAGAAGAGAATCAAAGGAACTTCAAGAGTTTGGTGGAGGACTTGAGATAAGTTTTTATCTTTTTGTTTTGAGACTACTTTTGGTTTTAATTGAAATTTATTGTTGGTTTGACAATGATTTCTTCTTTTAAACTAAAGTGTGGTTTTGTTTCATTTTGAGTAATTTTATTTATCTTTCTTCTTAAAATGATAAGTAATTAAGTTTTGGATGGAAGTTGTGGAAAATATTGATCTTCAATAATGGAAGAAGTTGTGACGATTTAAATCCGTACACTTCATTTACTTCTGAATTTGGCCAATCCAGATTTTAAATTTTGTTGTGAGAACATATAAGAACTGGGCTGATATTGTTTCTGTCAACATATGGAAAGAATCACATGAGGTTTTACTATTGAGAATGTGGTTCATATGATTGAGTGCAAATAAATAGGAAAATATTCATTGAAGGGTGTAGAGTTAGAGGATTATTATTGAGTGCAAATAAATAGGGAAATATTCATTGATGGGTGTAGAGTTAGAGGACTTTAAAGTTAGTGCAAATAAATAGGAAAATATTCATTGAAGGGTGTAGAGTTAGAGGACTTTAAAGTGACAAGTTAAAGCCCCCAACTTAGTTTATTGTTAGGTTATGATACGAGATGTTAGCCCTTAGGTGGAGGGAATTGAGGGAACTCTAGAGTGAGTGACTGCAAATAAATAGGGAAATATTCATTGAAGGGTGTAGAGTTAGAGGACTTTAAAGTGACAGGGTGTAAATAAATAGGAAAATAATCTTTGAAGGGTGTAGAGTTAGAGGACTTTAAAGTGACAGGTTGTTCATATGATTGAGTGCAATAAATAGGGAAATATTCATTGAAGGGTGTAGAGTTAGAGGACTTTAAAGTGACAGGTTAATCCTCCAACTTAGTTTATTATTTTAGGTTCAGATACGAGATGTTAGCCCCCAGGTGGAGGGAATCGAGGAAACTCTAGAGTGAGAGCTAGTATCTTCTTTGCCTAGCCAGTCTTCAGAACTATTCAAAATTTAAATTAACCAATGTTCTTTATAACACTCTTGTGAGGGTAAAAAATATTATTGCTTCTAGTTGGCACAACACAATTGGAATACTTCAACAACAGAATTCCTATACTTATTACTGATTCATAACAAAAAGAAAGATAATTTCATATTTAGTGTTTTTCTTCTACAAAAACTCTAGTTATCTTTTTAAATTTTTATTATTCTATCAAAATATTGAAAATACCAAAAATATTTAAATTTTCATTACTGAAAAAATCATCTTTAGTTTAGATAATTATCTTTTTATTAAAAATAGAAAGTTTGTTGTTCAATAGTGCATATTGCGTATTCTCCGTGTGGGTTCCATATTTATGTCTTGATTAAAAAGTCTTATATTACTTGATAACGATACGCATGCTTGCGTAGTATCCCAATATATATAAATTAAAAGTTAAATTCTTATTTTTCTTCATGATCAAATTTTTGGTTTTGTTGCAAAGTAAGGAAATATAAGTGAAATATAATCTGAATTATTTTTTTACTGTGCATATTAGCAGTATCCTAGGATCACCTACCTCTAAACCTTGACCTAGAGTTTACATTGAGCACGATTAAAAAGATTTCGGAGGCTAAAAATTGTAGATTTTATCTTCTCTTGGTAAGAGCTTCACTTTAACTTAGAAATTTTTTATCTTCGCCATAGATTTTTCCTACATTTTGGAAAATTCGAAAGTTGGGATGTTTGATGAAAAAGCTTGAAGAAAACTCATGGTGAAAAGTTTCTTACAAAAAAAACTTACTTTTGGGAGGTAGGTTTTTGATATTGTAATTTGTTTAAAATTTATTTAGATTTTGGTAGAATTTCAAATGGCTCAACGAGTGAAGAGAGGAAGGTCTTAAGGTGATTTTGATGCACGAAAATTTGTTAATTTGAAGGCCCAACACATTTATAAGAAGATTTATCGAGGAACGGGCATTTGCTAACCTGGGTGGCATGATCGAGAGGTTGATCCTTGCTAGAAATTGGGAACTATTTTTCTACTTTACTACAGTAGCGATTGTGCAAATGATTCGGGAATTTTACGCCAACTTGAGATTCACTGATGACGATCACATCCTTGTGAGAGATATGCAAGTTGAATTTACTGCAGAAAGGATCAATATTTTTTATGGGCTGAAGAATGATTTTTGATGAATATGTTGCATTCGTGATGATTGATTCATTACTAGATGAAGTGATTGCCTTTCCGACCGATGGAAGAGGAAATGGAGGATTAAAAATAATAAAATTGTTAACTTCTCCGCTTCCATGTTGACTAGTCAGTCAAAGGTATGTCACCACTTCATTTATGTTAAATTACTACCAATAAATCATTGACCGATGTAACGAAAGATAGAGTTGTACTGAACTATTACATTCAGAACATGAAAGCAATAGATGTTGATGCTCTTATAGTTCATCATGCACAGAGCAAAGCTAAGAGCTCTACAACTAGTGGTTTGGGTTACCTTACCCTGATTTTTACTCTTTGCGAGCAATCAGGAGTAGAGTCCCAAATAAATGAGGGAATTTTGCAACCACAAAATCATATTAGGAAGCATATGATTCAAAGAGTTGAATCATTTGTTGAATCTAGGGGTGAAGAAGCGATAGACTCTCTACATCAGCTATAGGGGCATCTACTTCTCGCCCTACATCACTAGAAAACATTATGGACCAACTCATTATTCAAAAATTGGATATAATAAATATTCAGAATAAGATTGGTGAGATAGGAGTAATAAATGCTTATAATGATGAGTATCAGCAAAGGAGAGTTCAACATGTTATAGCTTTTGAGGATGCTATGGCGAGATATCTTAGGGGTGAATATAATGTTTAGTTTCATACTTGCCCCAACTTTACTCCTATGCTCCTATTCATGATGATGAAGAAGAAGAATGAGATGATGATGAGGAAGGCGATGAAGATTGATAATTTCTGGAGTTAGTTTAGCTGTTTCGTTGTTTGTTTATTTGTTTGTACGTTGTTTGGATGTTTTTCGGTTGGCAGTTGAAACTGTAGTAGTAAAAACTTTTACTTTTTGTTGTGGATTTAAAATTTTAATAGTAAAGATTTTTACTTTTCCTGTATTTTTATTATTTTCAGTTTTTGTTTTTGTTTTTGATTGTCAACAAATTCTTTAGAATATATTATGTTTTATTTAATGCTTTAAAGCTTATATGTAATTTTAACACGTTAGTATCTGTAGTACACCAGAGCCCAGTTTCATAATCAGAAATCCTCTACATGTTAGTTTTTATTTTCATGCATTTTCTATTTTCTTTTACCAACTAAATTTTGTACTAAAACATTTTTAAAATATTTAAAAACTTAAGTTTGGGGGGAAGAAAAATTTCTTTTAAAAAGAAGTAAACTAAATTTTATTTGTTCTTAAGTAACAATATTTTTAAAATTAATTTGATATGTACTGAGATATTAAGATTAAACTTTAAATGACTATACTTAAGTTTATGAATATTATGGTAAATTTAGGTAAAAATTTTTAATAATGAAAGGCAATTCTAAAGTTAAAGATATTTGGTATGATAAGATAAGACTAAGTTTTTCTATTTAAAGTAAAGGAAATTATATTTTTGAAGTATTAAGAATTTTAGAGTTTCATGTAAGAGGAAATGAATGGGACTTTATGAAAATCATAAACTAATATGAATTTATAAAGTGAAGAAAGATAAGAAGTTTTAACTTTAAGAAGAGGATAGTGAAGTTCAAAACTATTAAAGGCTATCCAGAAATAGTATTCCTCACTTGAAAAAAAAAGAAAAAAAAAGAAAGGAAAAAAAAAGAAAAAAAGGATTGAAATGATCTTAAAAAAAAAAAAGAAAAAGAAAAGAAAAGAAAAATAAGTGAGGAGAAGATTGAGGAGATGCCTAACCAAAAATTGGCTTCACTTGAATCAACTTAAGGAAAAAGCTTTATTACATTTTCTAAACTTAATTAGATTATTCGTAGCATTATTAGTAAAGTTTTTCTAAAGTTCTTTTTTATATGAATATTCTAAATATCATTGATATGACAAATTGCAATTTTTCTCGAAATGAACAGAGATTCAGAAACTTTAAAATTGACTACTAAGTATTCTCAGACTTGGAATTTGAATCCATGTTATTAAATATTTTTTTTAAAATTTTACTATTTTATTTATTGAACTACAGTATAGAAGTTATAAGTTAGTCTCTATCCTAAGTCATATGTTATTATGTAGTAAAAGTGTCATTTGAGGACAAATAACACTTAAGTTTGGGGAATTTTGATACACCAAAATAATATGTTATTTTAAGTATATATTTTATGCTTATTTTTGGTAATGTTGTACTTCAAATAAGAGTATTTTCATGTTTTTGTTGTAGGTATATCAATTTTAGGCATTTGAAGCAAAAAATAGCAAAAAAGGATGAAATTTGGAGCAAAACAGCAAAGTTTCGAATTCTTGAGCATGATACGCCAGATTGGCGCCAAATGCGCCAAAAGCCAGAACAACGCGATCTTCAGAAAACTGACACATGATGAGCCAAATGCAAAATTTGACAGAGAGTTGGAGCATGATGCACCAGATTTGGCGTTAGATGAGTCAGGGATGACTTTTTGGAAATTAAGGCGGTTCGAGACGATATTTGCACAAATTTTCAAAGGGACACTTGTTTTAAACATCCGTTGGAGTAATTAAATGAATCCAAACACTTTGGAAGGTTGTTTTATGAAGGGATAAGTCTCTTAAATCAATGAACATGTCTTTTGAATTCAAAAGAGTAACAAAATTTTGGGGGAATTTTGAATTCTTTTTGGAGGGTGGTATCCTTTTATAAAAGAGAGGGAAGTCTAAAGCTTGAAGAGGAGTTTTGGGGGGCGTGAGTTTTGTGTGTGTGTGGCGTGAAGGCAAGTAGGAGAGTTAGAGTGAGAAAGAGAAAGTCGAGGGCTTGGAGATTTTCTTCAAGGATCGTAAGATGAGATGGAATGTGAGAGATTTCTTCTTCATTACACTTCTAAGAGAGAATTGAGAGTGTTTGTAAAGTGATAAAGGCTTGGAGAGAACTTCTAGGAGTTTGCTTGGGAAGTATTATGAGATAAGTTGTGTCTTTTATTTTTTTTGTTTTGTAAACATGTTTTTATATATGAAATCAGTATTTTGTCGTATCATTTTCATGAATTCTGAGTAGTCTTCTTTATCCTTCTTCGTACTTTGAGATATGATTTTGTGAAGAACTGATTTTATTTTATACAGTTTTAAATATCAATAATTTGTGATGTTAACTCTTATGGGAGGGAGTAGTGGAAGCTTTGGAGTGGCAGCCGGTATCCTCTCAGCCTAACCACAGAATTAAGGACCAAACTCTTGATTACTCAATGTTCTTTATGCACTCGGAAGAGGGTAAAGAATATGATTTCTCCTATTCGGCACAAAACAGTTTATATATATATATATTTAAAATGATTTTAATTTCTTCACAATCCATGTATTCATTGTAAAGTAAAAGAATGCGTTATTCAATTTGAACTTTCCATCATAACATCTTAGTTTTAATTTTCATAGATTTACTTTTAAAAGTTTAGCATTTAGATTAATTAACTTTGTATTTCAAGTGCATTTTAATAAGCATTCACTTGTTACTTTGTATTCAAACTTCGCACTTTACTTTTTGTGTTCTTAAAAATATACTTTACATTATAATATTAAGAACTTGTTCATATGCATTTCCAACTTTCCCGTGAGATCGATATCTAGGATTCCATTAGAGCCCTTTATTACTTGAGCGCTACTTGTCTTATTTTTAAAGATGATTTAACAGTTTAAGGATTTTAAAAGATAAAACTATTTTAACAGAAGTTATTTTATTTGGATTAATTTACATATTTGCAATTGTATATGTTGTATATATTTTGTAATATTGAAAAATATTTGCAAAATTAACACACTAAATTCACCCGCATCAAAGACCCAAGAGTTGAAATTGATAGTAGGAGTTGAACTAGACATACACATCACAACTAACCATCAATGAGAAGAAGTGGTTCAAAAGTTTGATCTTTCACCGGTTCTTCATCTGTTGGCAGAAAAGAACGAAAGCCATGATCGCTGCTATCGAGTTCGGTATCACCTTGAGAGTTATAACACCATACATGTTGAACATTGATTGCAATTCCTTAAATAAAGATAGCTAGAGACCTTGCTTGAACAAATTATTATTGAAGAACAAGTCCGCCCCAAAGGTGTTTGTAGCATGCTCATGTTCTGCTACCGATCAAAACTGAATTGAAGGGCTAAGAACGTACGTGTCTTAAACTTTTTTCACCTCATTTATCGTCAATGCAAAGGTTTCAATGACAAGAATGAATCTTAAGGTTTTCTTCGTGAAATTTGGAGCCATTAAAGAGAAAGAGAGGTGAAAAAGACCTAGAGCAAGGAGAAACGAAAAATAATATAAAGCTCGCGAGCAATCTTAACCGTAGCGCTTAGATTGTTTTTTACATGCATATTTTTCAATCACACACACACTCTGAAGTGAGGAAGGGAAATAGATAGCCTCAAACAATTACTGTGAAAGCATATCATGCATATCTACTAATACCTCTTGGGCATATAATGATAAATTATTGTGAGAAAGAGCAACATATCATATTTGCCATCATTTTTATGCTCACCATTAGGAAACATATGTAGAATTTTGTGCCGTTCTTACGAAAAGAAAAACATATTTTTTAATCACACGCACACACTGAAGTGAAGCATAGAAATAAATAGCCTCAAAATATGGTTGGAAAGCATATCATGCATAACTACTGATACATCTTGAGGCATATAATAAGAAAATATTGGGAGAATATGCAACATATCATCTTTTCCATCCTATTTGTGCTCACTGCTAGGAAACATATGTAGAATTTCATGCTTTGGTACTAAAATTCAGAACTAATACCACTTGGGGCACTCTTAGGAAAAGAAAAATATATTTTTGAATCACACACACAATCTATAAAGTGATGCATTGAAATAAATAGCCTCAACAATTACTAGTGGTAGTCTAGCTTGGGACAAACGCCTTATGCATGTTAAAAATAATATAATAATTATATTAATTGTAATTTTAATAGTTTTTGACTTTTTTGGGCACTCATGGTACTTGTTGTTAAGTGATGTGTGTATCCAAACTTTTGTACTATTCTAAAGTGAATTTCTACTTCTGAAGTATCAAATACATGATTATGAAAGTTTTGTTATAAACAATATTACTAAACTGAGGCAGAATGATCATTTGGCCAGAAACAACAACCACTCAGCTATTTTCAAATAGTTGAAACAAACAACCAGTCAGCTTCCTAGCAACAGTTTCCTGGGAGCTGATAAACTGCATCAGGCCCAAACAAACTCATATTGATATGACAACCAAATCAACAAGAAATTAGAGGTATGAAACTAAAAAAAATTAAAATAAAATATTATTTTATTTATATGAAATGCATGTTACATTAAAGCCTCTCGAAAAGCTATTTCGAAAGAAAGTACTTTGCAATAATTTCACTCACAGCTTCCCCCGAGACCTGATATATAACACCTCACCACCTAACTTAAAGCAATCACTTTGGCCAATATACATTTGGAGCCGAAGACGACGAGGACACTTTCCAAATTTCCATGAGCTTTGAGTGCAAACACACAATCTCTTTCTGGAGAGCTGCAAACTCTCCTCACAAAGCGACCGCCTCCCCTTTCGATCCATCATCTTCACATAAGCAGTTAAGCCATAAACTTCTTCATAGGGTTGGACCGTGTCATAAGCAAAGTACTACTCCATTTCACCCAAGCGGTGCACAAAGGATCCATAAGACATCTGAAGCCCTTCAGCTCCCTCCTCACAAACCTTGGCAGAACTGCCTTGATGATCAGACTCCTGCATATCATATCAGAGTTTATCACCTCCAGCAGGTACTTGGTCCACAATAATCACTTCCCCGGATGGATCAGCCCCAAGATCTAATGAAAGGGAGTCAATCGTTAGGATCTCAGTAGCTGCATCAAAAAGGCAATATAGAAAAGAAAACTTAGAAGCTAAAACAAAACTAAAAGTCATATACCAAAATTTGATTCCACACTTCATCCTCACCAGGCTTTTCTTGTCCCATGACCAATAGAGGAAGTTCAACCCTCCTACTGATCTGGTCGACAAGCCAGTATCTATCATCTGTTGAACAACCCTGACGACAAAAGGGATCTATGCTTAGAAACCAGATAGGACAGATGCCTTGAGAGGAGCAACTAACTTAACAACAGAGGTTGAAAATTCCGCAAAAGGATTAACCGACCATTCTTCAAAATCTCCTCTCATTGAACCCGAGAAGTGAATCGGAAGGCCCCATCTGGTCCTCTTGGTCAAGTGTTTTCCTCCTCTTCACTATCTTTTTATTAGTTCACTTGTGTGCATACCTTTTCTTCATCGTCCTTTTCTTCCTCTTTCTGGGCCATAACCCACATAGCCCCGACAACCCTAATCAACACCTCCCTATCATGAGCTTTGCTCTACGTGCTCTCTTGATGGGCATCTCAAGAAGTATGAAAAAAATGACACATGCGGTACAATAAAGATGAAAGGAGAAAGATCACACGAAATTCGAAGGTCCTTATGGCTTATTTACAGTAATTTTGAGCATGAAAATCTTGCTAAGACATTTATTGAATAATTATATTATCATAAATTAGATTCAATTATTAATATATTATATTCAATTGTTATTATGAAAGATTTCATTGTTCTTAGCATAACAAAACTTCCAAGAAGCAAGAAAATTGAAGAACCAATATGTATATGAAAAATATGTTAGCACGAATCTTGAGGAAATCCGACTGTTCGTGAAGACACAATAGTTACGGGCAGAAGGATCGACCGATCAGTTCTTATTCACCCAAACTAAGACAAAGAAAAATGTTCGAGTGAATCCCGGGCCTATCAACCACTTCATCCTTTGGCTTCTTTTCCCCTAAAAACCGTAATATCATCAATCTGATCGATTAGTTTGCCCAAAGAACAGCCCGATTGAGAGTCCTCTCACCTGCACTTAAAGAATTATGCTGATTAGCATTATATCTGACGCTAATCCACAAAAAAGTCAAACACTAAGTAAGATTAGCATCATAATTCTTTTTTGTCGTTAAAACGATGTATTAGCATCGAATGTTCAACACAAATCTTGGTGTCAGATTTAACGTCCATAAATACCATCGTTAACATATTCCTTCTGATCAATAACTGATGCAAACGTATCGGGGCATTTCGTTCAACTATGACCAACACAAAATTGAGTCGACTTATGTACAATTGAGTGCATGGTAGAAGTTTTGAAGCATACTATTTGTTGTTTTTGCTATTACGTTGGATGGATTGAGTTTTGAGCATATGTTGATGATCATTTCTCTTTCAAATTATGTAGGAGAGATGTTGTTTTGGAATGGAGATGAATCTTGGTTCTCCTTCTTACTTTGTTGTCTAATATATTTTGTTGTTGTTTAGTTCCAGTATGCATTTATACTGATTGAATCATCTTCGATGTCAAATCATTTGAGTTTATTAAAGCTTTTTGGTGCTCCTAGTGAATCAAACTCAATTATAGATTAATGTAGTGGAGGAATGAAGTCCGGTCGAACTTTTATTGTTTTGTGTTTGTTGTGCTATATTTTAGCTTATTTTGATTCATTTTGTCTAAGAGTCACTATTAATTTTATATATTTTGATGTATTATTTCAACTGTTTGTCTTTTGATTTGTTTATTCCTAACAATAACTTTTCTCATTAATAAAGTTGGTGTGTGATCCACATTTTTCACTAAAAAAAAACTTAGTTTCATTTTTTTGGAAAGAAACTTGAAATGGCAGAAGAAACCGAGCTCTTTATCCCCCATAATTTGGTAAACTGGTCCGGTTTGAGCACTGTGAACGTCCCCTTTTCCCGCTCATCCCTTGTTTTAAATTTATTGAACTGGGGGAGATGTGGCGTCCCGTAAGAGAAAAGCTTCACTGGTCTGTTCGCTTCCCCTTGGCTCTGTTCCCCGTAAAACCCTAGCATTCAAAATCCAACCAAAGTTCTGCGCTCAAAGTCGTCGGAGAAGACGATTTCCCCTCCCTAAGAAGACGGTCTCTGTTCCTGAATGTAGGCTTTCTCGAACTTTCATTCGGAACCGCTGAGTCCCATTAATTTTTGTCTTATTTTTTCTTAGAATTGTTTCTGTTTGTTTGAGGTGACCATGGCTTGCGAAACTGTGTTTCGCACTTTCCTCCTTCCTTCCGAGTTGTCACAGGGAATATCAGACTAGTGTTATGGATCTACATTGTCGGATTATTGTTATTTATCATTTTTCTATCTCTTTATCCACNCCCCCTCCCTAAGAAGACGGTCTCTGTTCCTGAATGTAGGCTCTCTCGAACTTCCATTCGGAACCGCTGAGTCCCATTAATTTTTGTCTTATTTTTTCTTAGTCTTGTTTCTGTTTGTTTGAGGTGACCATGGCTTGCGAAACTGTGTTTCGCGCTTTCCTACCTCCTTCCGAGTTATCGATATCAGACTAGTGTTATGGATCTACATTGTCGGATTATTGTTATTTATCATTTTTCTATCTCTTTATCCACCCTAGATATTTCAAGTGTTTTGGTTTTATGCTTGTTGGCGTGCAGATAACGGTAAATACCGTCTGGCTTTCGCGTTGTTTATGTCTGAGGATTACGTAAGCGCGGTCACTTGCTTAGCTTATTTTCTTCAGTAGCTTAACTACATTGCATCGAATGACTTAGTTTATTGAGATTTGATATCCTTCGTATATTACTTAGCGGGCGCTTTTCATTGGTTTTCAATGGTTGCTAGATGACAGCTTTCATGGATGAAGGGATCACAGCTGTTGCGAACGGCAGTGTGATGGCAGCTTTTGCTAACGGCACGGTGATGGCTTCGTCGGTGAAAGTAACTTCTAGTTCTGTTGGGGCAGCAAGTGGAACGAGGCGAAGTGCCAGACGTTTAGGAAAGGAGAGGCCATACTACGGTAACAGGAGAGAGCTAGCTGAAGAGATGGTGGAACTTCCCAAGAAACGGAAGATATGCCAAGGAAAGCAGGTGTTTAAGGCTTCGATTACTACATTGAAGTCAAACTTAGCATTGGATGGTTTGAGTTCTTATGGGAGAAGAGAACCGGAAGAAGAGAAGACGGTGGCTTCCATGAAAAGCATGATTTCTAGAGGGAAAAAGGTGTCTCAGACTTCGAATGATCTTTTGGAGTCGAAAGTGGGATCTGATTCCGTGGAATTTAAACATGCTAGCGTAGTAAATGGGGCTGAAACAAGTGCGAAAGTTTGTTTGTTGTCAAATCAGTGGAAGGACAAGAACGGCATATCCTTGGAAACAGAGCTCAATACAAGTGACGAATGTGGGGATTCAGAGAAGGCATTCAATGGTTCAAACAAAAGCGCATATATGAGGGTGAAAGAAATCCTAAGAACCTTCAACACCAACTATCTTCAATTTGTTCAGGTATACTATTTTCCTTCTATGCTAATAGTGCCGAACTTATGTTAGTGAAGCTTGAAGAGTTTGATTGACCCAAGGGCTCATTTACTTGAAGTTAAAATTATGTTTTGAAAAATGGTGAAGTCAGTTGATCCCATCATTTGGTTAGTACTGTTTGAAATCGAGGTAGGCTTTAAAATTTACAAGCATTTTTGAAAATTTTCATAGTTAAGATTTCATTTTCCCATTAGAAATGAGTAAAAATGGAATCATCATTTCAGTTAATGTTCTCTCTACAAGCGAAGAAATGAGCCGAAAGAAATCAATCTTCACCATCCTTTTTCCGTCAATGACTGTATTTCTTTATTTTAAGTTTCCAAAGCAAGTTCTACTGGTCCTAATTTATTTTCTTACATTTCCTAGTAATTATTGCTATGAAATCTCAACCTTCTGTCCAAGTTCTTTTATCTCCGTACTGATCTACCTTTCATTGTTCTGTTGCTCAAAAGTTCCTTAATAGACATACATTCTTGCGCATGTGTGCTTCCCTTTAATCATTCTTTCAGCCTTAATCATCCCAGTAAATTGTTGTCATTTTTTTTTAATTTAACATATTTTATTGAATTCCCTTTCCTTTTTAGCACCTAAAAAATATGCATTTATTTTTAATTATTTTGAAATTTATTCCCACGCCACTGTGGATTGTTGGTTTATAGGATTTTGTTGATATTCCTCATTTATCCATTCTACAAGAGTCTCCTGCAACGAATAGTGCTTTGTTTGTGCTCATTTCGTTAATGGATTTAGCCTAAATTTGTGTTAAAGTTCCATTTTTAAGATAACCAACAAGCAGTATCTGAGCTGTTCCCAGACGTGGCATTGTTGGTTCTAAACCATCTGCACAGTCATTCCGTAGCTTCAGGATTTTAGGCGACAAAATTCCAGAGCTGCTTTTCAACTTTGTTGTAATATAACGCATTCCTCTCGTGACAAACAAATTAACATTACCAATGAAGTCTAGAACCATTGTTATCCGATTCTTCATGTGCACTGTTCGCTTTTATTTAATCATAGTGTACTTTTTATTAAGCTATGTATTATTATTATTATTTTTTTGATTTATTCATGTGCTAATCTTAAAATAGCTTGCGTGATCAGTAATTTTTTATCGGTTTTACAGGAGGAAGAGCTAAGGGTTAAAAGCCTGGAGGCCCAGAATTTGAAAATTTCTAAGGAGTCAAAATCTAAGGTGTGTTTTCTAATTATTAGCTTTATTGAATGCTAGGAATTTGGTTTCATCCAAGTTTATTGTTTGGTTACATTTTGGTTGAAAGTATGAAGCATATGTTGCTTAAACGAGGAGTTCGTAAAAGAATGGGAATTCATATGCGCACTATATAAGTTTTCTATAATTAAAATGTAACACCTGAGAATATTTTCCTATATAATACGAAAGTGTTATAATTAAATCTATATCAAAGTTTGGATATTAATAGTTAAATACATAAGAATTGTGTCAAATATAAATAAATTTCCAAAAGAAAATTTGATTCTTTTAACTCGTTGTGAAGGGCGGTAAATTGAAAAGGGCGATAAATTGACATCATTAATTCTTTCACCTAAAAAACGTGGAACAAGAAATCCATCCTTGGTCTATGCGAGAGGGACCAGTTTTATTTTGATTCAAGAGTTTTCTCAATCCAAGGGTAGCCAACCATGTCAATTCGCATGTCGAGACCACCTTCCCGTTGTCGATGTAGGACGTAGCACGAGCTAATGTGATTAGGGTTGTAATTGAGTATAGTCAAGCTACGTATGTTTTAGATTGAACTTAGTTTGGCTATATTAGATGTTTTTATGTTCAGACTGAGCTTAAGCCAAGCTTGGTTTGATTAAAATTTTTAAAATTTGTATTTGATTTGTAACTTTTTCATTAATATTAACTGAATGAAAACCTCAACGAGTTAATTAAAAAGTTAAAATTTGAATTAGTATTTGATTTTTCATATAAAATTGTTAACTAATAATGTTGCAAATACAAATAAATAAGTGATAGATTAAATTTTGATAGATTAAATTTTGAATTAGTATATAACTAATTTACACAAATTAAATAAGATAATAATAAATTGCATATAGAATTTTATCAAATAAAAAATACAATAAATTTTAACAAATTATTTTATTGAAATTAAAAAAGGGAATTGTATTAAATTATTATATAATGATATTAAATTATAATATATTAATGTTATTTATGCAATTAATTAACTTGTAGCTAATTAATATTATTTAATTATATAACTTAAATGATATAAGTTATCATCGAACCTATTATATAGCATTTAATGAATTACATGTTAAATAATAAATGAGTTTATTCGTGAATGTAAATAAACGATTGAAATTATTTTTGAATTTTATTTTTTTATCCTTTAAGCTTTTAAAATTTATTCATTTTTTTTAACTAATTTAAATAGATTTAACATAGTGCTAATTGAACCCCTTTCGAGTTGCTCATTGAATGTATTGATTCCTTTGCAGCAATAGATTATTGAGCTGATTAAATATGCTTATACTATCCATTTTATTATTCTACTTATTACAATAAAGTGGGTGACAAATTCCATCTCTTAAATATACCCAAAATAACTCCTAACTTGTTATTCCAATGTATACAAATATAATAAAATCAATATAATCAATTTAAGCAGAAGTAATTTAANTAATAAAATCAATATAATCAATTTAAGTAGAAGTAATTTAAAATATTTAATTTAAATACATTTACAGGGCATCGAAACACACAAATTTTTTTAATAAAAAAATCAATTTTATCTGCTACGTAATCGCAAAATTTGTCTATTTTATATAACAAATTATTACTCACACAATATAACATGAGGTATAAATCTAACTCGACGATTATATCATGTTCATAGAGCTCATGTGCAATCCATCATTATCGCTATTGAGCCATATTTAGGACCTTCAATTATTATTTTGAATTATTTCGCCCCACTTACGCAGGCATCATAAATAAATCTTTTCCAACCTGCCCCCCATGACATGACATTTCTTAAGTTTCATATCTTTATCATTAAATGCTTATTAAACATATGGATAGTTTTTAAAACATATTGAATAACTAGATATGTAAAAAAAAGATACAAGATGCGTTAATTTAGCATCGCAACTAGCAAATAAAACTTTCATATAATCAATATTAATTAACTTGCTTGCTTGTTTTATTAAAGTTTTCACTTGGTTAATGGTCGTGAATATTAGGCTGTAGAAATGAATTTCAAAATATGAAGAAATTAAATTACATTGTAATCATTAAAAGTATGAATGCCCGTTTTGAGTGGCTTACCATAAGCTGAGGTAATAGGGTATAATACTTTTTGAGTAAAAATTGAAATTTCAAACCAGGGAGGCGAATCTAAACCAGAATGATAGGTGGTTCCGTCTGTGGGTCAAAATCCACGGACTATTTCAGAATCTTCATTGCTCTGTTATCAATTCAGATTAAACTTCTAGCAAATAATCTTCTAGCAGATTATTCTTCATTATTTAGTTGTATAAAAATGTGTCTGTATCTAATAGTCCAATTTTTCACTCCCAAAAAAGGTGCATAAGCTCAATTTCCTTACGAATCAGCTCAATTTTGGGATGACCATACAAAAATTTTCTGACCAAGTTCAGTCGACACGAAGAAGCAAGTTGAATACCTTCAGCTTCTGTAAAAAAGATGACAAACTTCCCATTCTTCCTATTAAGTTTCTTGATGTCATCCGCCCACTCAAACGAAGGAGGGAAAGAACACGATTTAGGTGTTTCTGAGGCGTGGACACCCGCAAGTGCAACAACATAAGATCTTTCCGAAGCCATCTCCAATAGATGGAGGTGGAGGTGCAGCGCAACAGAGCAGAGAGCAAATTGGAAGGAGCAGAAACCTGAAACAGAGAGCCGCGAAGTTCCTGCGATCTCAACTCGAGGGATAAATTGGAAGGAGCGGAAACCCGAATGAGGGAGCAAGAGCAGAAACGAAGCCCCTGCGATCTCAGAACAAACTAGAAGGAGTGGAAACCCGAAACGAGCTGGAGCGGTGAAGCCTCTGCTATTTCAGCTCGAGCCCGAGGACAAGAGACGACGACTGGAAGGCGCGGTACGAAGCCCGACGCATGAACTCAGTCGGCTCGATCGACGAAGCCGATGACGCACGAGTAGCAGACGAGGACGTACGTCGACAACGGCGACAACGACAAGAGAGTTTGATCGACGAAGAGAACCAAGGATCGCCATGGCGAAACCCTAGCAAAGTGTGAGTGCCATCGATATATATATGTATATATATATATATATATATATATATATATATATATATATATATATATATATATATATANAACATAAAGAAAAAGCCTAAAATGCTGAAATACATAGCATTAGATGGCTAGAGATCAACGCAATTTGGTTTTATCTCTGCCTCTGCTTCTAGGAAAAGAGCAAGCTAATAAGTTGGTAATATGATTGCCATTGCCAGTAGTAACCAATGTATCATCTAATATGTTCCCGAGCTGGAGTCGACCTCCATTATTCTTCTTCCTTTTGGAATAGACCTGTCATTCCTCTTCCGAAGATTGGCTCACTTGATCTTGGTCTAATGTTTGCTAGAGATGTGCAGATTGTTGAACATTAGAAACAACTACATGTTGTACCAGTTGATCTGTTATTGGATCAAATGAGCAGTCTCGTATGTCTTGACATATAAGTGAGTCTTCTTCAATAACAGTGGGTGGTATAAACACAACTTGATCTGTAGCTATAGTATGTTGTTCTTCTTCAGGAACTGCGGTGTTGGGAAGAGGATCAGGTTACATCTTCTCAACAGGAGTAATATGTGGCTCTTTAGTGATATTCGACCTTAGATGAAGATGCAAACGATAACAAATAGGTAGAGTTGTGGCCAAACATACTATAATGAAAGCAATAAGGAGGATTTGGTTCCATTTCAACATTTTGCCAATACCTATTGTGAAGAGTGCCAATCCATATTTCATCCGGAGCTGGTTGTGTGATATCTCTCTCAACTAACACACAAGTCACAGAGGGTCTAGTTACAACAAGCGTATGACTATCCACCTTGAGAGACTTACCGTAAGCAGTTGCTAAAGAGTAGAGAATTTTCATGTTGAACAGATACTATTTTAGCCCGGAAAATTTTATCCAAACATGAATGATAGGGGACTCCGCTTTTGGATCAAAACCGACAGTCCACTTCAAAATTTTCATAAAATGATTGTCAATCTTGATAGCTTTTCGAGAGAGAATGCGAGTGTAATCAACATCATGAGATATCTGAATAAGTATATGTCTACCGTCAAGTAGACAAATGTTCCAACTGCCCAATATTTTCATAGCACCAAACTCCTTCCTAATGATCTCCGGTTTTGGGTGACCATAAAAGAATTTCCTCACTAGAGAAAACGTCAAGAGGAAGCTAGAGTACCAGTTTCAACCTCAGTGAGAATAAGTGCAGACTTCCCTTTTTTTTTTCCAAGCTTTTTAATAAAAGTGTGATCAGTGCCGCCTTCAAGAGCATCATGGTACGATTGTGGAGCATTGCATGACTTATCGATAGTAAAACATGCTCTGAACCTGGAGGAGGGACACGGGTAGGAATGGGCAAATCGTCGGAAAGGGCATTTGCATAGGACCGGAGCGTTGAGGTCATCTCCCTGACAAGATGGTCACGGTCAAGAAAGAAAAGGTCTGAAGGGCCGCAAGGAAGAGAGGAAGCTGTTGCCACTTTCCTACTCGGTTCGTGTGGAACGAAACTGCGCAGAAGAGGCGCGGGCAAAACTGCAGAAGGTGATGATTGCGCAGAACGACGCGTACAGGAAGGAAGCTGCAGAAGCGAGATGCCGCAGAGGCGAAGCCCTACGTCGTTGGGCGCGAAAGAGAAGACGACGAGCGCAGAGGCAAGTCTGTCGCCGTCGTCAAGTGCGAAAACAAACGTACGTCGTCGAAGAGGATGAATTGAAGGCCGAAAGAATTAAATCAGGCTTTCGCCATCGGGCGAAGCCCTAGCAGAGCATATCGCCATCGGGAGAGAGGATATGATATATGTGAGCACCATCGATATATATATATATATATANGAAATGAGAAAGAAAATTTTGTTAAAATTCTAAGTAATGAAGAAAAACTTTCAGTTAAAACTTTTCAGTATAGAAAATGCTAAATATAGTGTAACTGTCTTTAGTAAGAAAAATTATATTTTTGAAGAATTTAAAATTTTAGACTCTTATTATTAATACTTAAATTTCTTTTATTAAAAATAATTTTTAAAACTATTATTATATTTATAAGTAAAAGATTAATATCAATTCTTTGCTTTAGGAAAGAAGAAGTGGAATTCAAAACCATTAAAGGCCTATCCAGACATAGTAATCCTTATGTGAAAAGGAAAAAGAAAAAGAAAAAAAAAGGGAGGTGAAGCTTGAGGATTAGTGCCTAATCAAAAATTGGTTCCACATTCGATCTTTTTAAAGTATAATACTTGAGAAACTCTTAAGCTTAGGGATATAATATAGTAAGTAAAATTATTCTTAATAAAAAATTTTAAGTAGAGATAATAAAAAAAATAAATTCTAAATTTGGAAAATCTACAATACTTCTGAATTAGATAGGAACTCATATTTTCATATTTCTTAACACTAAAAATTTTTAAACTTTAAGTTGGTCTCATTTACTAAACTTTTTTTTCTAAATTGGACTACTATATTTCTAAATCTAAATTTTAGTAACTCCTAAAGAAACTCTCATATACATATCATGCATATTTTGTTTTTGAATATTGGACAACTTGAGGACAAGTAACATTTTAAGTTTGGGGGATTTTGATACACCTAAAATATATAGTATTTTTAGCAACTCCTAAAGAAACTCATATACATATCATACATATTTAGTTTTTAAAGATTGAAGTTTCACTAAATAACATTTTAAGTTTGGGGGATTTTGATACACCTAAAATATATAGTGTTTTTAGATACATTTTTATACCTACTTTTGAGATATTGCACTTTATTTGAAAGTATTTGTGTGTTTTTCTTTCTGGTACAAGTAAAAAGATGAAAAATGCTAAAAGGAGTGAAAAAGGATCAAATTTGGAGCAAAAATGTGAAAATGGTGCAAAAGTGTTTTGGCGCCTAAGCGCCGGAGAAGCAAAGAAAGCCATGCCTAAGCATCAGAGGCCCCGCACTTAAGCGCCAGAGGCAATTATTTGATGGTTTAATTTATTTTGCTGAATTTTGAAGAGACGTTTAAGGCGCTTATTGGCTAAAGAGGGTGGTTATGACCACTAAAAATAAAAAAAATATGATTAAAAGACTTGTGAAAGGAGGCATCCTTTGGAGAATACATCAAATTGGGACACATTTTGAAGAGTTACTAAGGCACCTCTTGGAGATTTATAAAAGAAGAAAGTTGAGACTTTTTGAAGAGTCATAAAAACTGCTTTAAAAGGGGGAGTTTTGAGAGGAACATTTGGAGAGATTTTCAGGCACCTCAAATTTACTTTATCCTTTTTGTTTTTAGTTTTATTGTAAGAGTCAAGAGTGTTGTGAAAGAGAAGAGATTCAAAGAAATTTCAAGAGTTAGGTAGAGGATTTGAGATAAGTTTTATCTATTGCTTTTGAACTACTTTTGGTTTAATCGTGACTTCTTGTTAGTTTGACAATGATTTCTACTTTTAAACTAAAGTGTGGTTTTGTTTTCTCCAGGATTTTGAGTATTTTTCTTTATCTTTCATCTTAAAATGATAAGTAATTAAGTAATGGATAAAATGAGTAGTTTTCTTTATCTTTCTTCTTAAAATGATAAGTAATTAAGTTTTGGATGGAATTTGTGAGACTTCTTATTGGTTTGACAATGATTTCTACTTTTAAACTAAAGTGTGGTTTTGTTTTCTCCATGGATTTTGATTTGACAATGATTTCTACTTTTAAACTAAAGTGTGGTTTTGTTTTCTCCATGGATTCTGAGTGACTATGATTTCTTCTTTTAAACTAAAGTGTGGTTTTGTTTTCTCCATGGATTTTGAGTAGTTTTCCATTTTTCTCCTTAAAATGATAGGTAATTAAAGTGTTGGATGGAAGTTGTGGAGAGTATTGATTTTTAATGTTGGAAGAAGTTGTGATGATTGTTTTGGATGGAAGTTGTGGAGAGTATTGATCTTTAATGTTGGAAGAAGTTGTGATGATTTATTCCAGACTTCATTTACTTCTTAATCTGGCCCATCTAGATGTTAAAATTTGTTGTGAGAACATGTAATAATCGGGCTGGTATTGTCTCAATCAACAATTAAAAAGAATCATATGAATGAGAATGTAATTTATATGATTGAGTGTAAATAAATAGGAAAATATTCTTCAAAGGATGTAGAGTTAGAGGACTTTAAAGTGACAGGTTAAAGCCCCCAACTTGGTTTATTGTTTTAGGTTATGATACAAGAAGTTAGCCCCCAGGTGGAGGGAATCAAGGGAACTCTAGAGTGAGAGCTGGTATCTTCTCCGCCTAGCCAGTCTTTAGAACTATTCAAACTTTAAATTAGCCAATGTTCTTTATGGCATCTCTAGTAAGGGTAAAGAATAATATTACTCATATTTGGCACAACACATTGTGCATACTTCCACAAAAAAAATCCTATACTTATTACTGACTCATGATAAGGAGAAAGTCATTTTCATATCAAGTGCTTTTCTTTTACATAAACTCAAGTTATCTTTAGAAGTTCTATTGTTTTGTCAAAATATCAAAAATACCAAAAAGATTTGAATTTTACATATTGTGAAAATATCTATAGTTTAAGTAATTGCCTTTTTAAAATAAAAAGTTTGTTGATTAATAGTGCATATTATGTAATTCCCTGTGGGTTCGATATTTGGGGCTTAATGAAAAAGTCTTATATTACTTGATAACGATACGTATACTTGCGTAGTATCCCAATATATAAAAATTAAAAAAATAAATTCTTATTTTCTCCAGGATCAAGTTTTTAGTTCTGTTGCAAAGTAAGGAAAAATAAGTGAATATATCATCAAAGACATTGTTATACTGTGCACATAAATAGTAAGTCGGGATCAATGCCCTAATCTCATCTCTATATTCGGGGTACGCCTTTGATGCTTTATTTCCATCTTTGCTTTCGGGGTAGGCCTTTGACGCCCTATTCTCATCTTTGCATTCAAAGTAGGCCTTTGACGCCCTATTCTCATCTTTGCATTCAAAGTAGGCCTTTAATACCCTATTCACATCTTCGCTTTCGGGGTAGACCCTTGACGCCATGAATTAAAAATGGATGATCTAACTCACTGACACAAAAATGCAACTCATTAGCCCATCGGCATGAACATAAATGACAAAATTCACTTTAAGAGAAAATAAAACTTAAACTTGAACCTAAAAATACAACTAGTTTTGAGAAGACATTTTGGAAAAAGTGACTCATGGTTGCTAGCCATTTATGACTAATCAAACCGAAAACATAATGACACGGGACAATGGAACCATGGGATCCTTATCGGGTCTTGCCAAAAAAAAAATAAACAACAAAATGATAAAATTCAATTGCTTAATAAATCATAAACAATGTAAAATTTTCCAACCCCTAAAATCTGAATTAGACATTAAAAAATAAATTGAACCCCAATGAACAAAGATCACCGACTGCAACTTGAACATCTGTGTTCAAATCTACGAAGATTTCTTGGATGATGCAATATGCGATTGCTGACAAGAATCTTTTGGTCTTGGTTTAAACATTTTTTGAACTGAGTAGATTTGAATACCCTACGACTCCAGGATGACGGAGCCATACACATCTTGGCTGGGTCATTTAAGAATTTACTTAACCAAATAAAATTGACAAATTAAAACATGAATTCTTGCTAATTGTGTTATGTTTTGAAGGTTTGTTGAAGACATGAAACAAATTACAATTTAGATTTACTTTGCTTGTTATTAGGGTATGCTAACTCTATTTTACAAGATGACATTATGAAGCGAAAAAGGTGAACCTCAAAACAACACAACAACACGACGACAATAATAAAACCAAACAACAAAAATAAAACCAAATGACATAAACAAAATAAAACAACATAAACATAACAAAAACAACAAAACAATGACAACAAAACAACAAAACAATAAAACAAAAAAAACCAAATGACATAAATTAAGTAAAATGACAAAACAAAAAAAAACAAAATTACATTAACAAAAACAAAACGACAAACAAAACCTTTCATGTAGAATCAGATTCTTAGAAACTTATTACCCTGGGCTTAAACATTTATTTTTCTTTACTTAATCTTGGCATTAAATTTCTTTGAGAACAAGTGTTAACATTATTAAGGAATTTCTTAGACAATCTTGACTATCTAAGATGTAATTAATTATAGGAGCTTGCTTCTATAGAAGAATGAAAGACTCAGAATAGGTAATATACCTATATCTCTGGTTATTGAGTTTTTCATATGGTTTTCCTTATATGAGAATTTATTTTCTCTATAATGGTCACCACAATGAAAATCATCCTTACATTTCCTTTTTCTACTGTTTTTATTTTTTTATTAGCCCTTTTCTTCTTCCTCCGTGTTTCTTAAAATCTGAGAATCCTTAACATGATTCAAAAGAAGAAGTTACCTGGAGAATAGGGTGATAAGATAGATAAATAGAGTGGCGACTCTTCGACAATAAAAACTTCCAACAAACAACATTTGACATCGACATTCGACATGAGGGAATTGTTGATGGCGTCGGTAACAAGTTTGGCGGGCGACAACTCTACCTCAAGTGATTGCAATAGGTCTGCTCAGAATGAAGTGTGAAACTCACTAGTTTGGTGAAATCTACCCCTCCCAAGTGTTTATGTTTCCCAATGAATTTTAACCTCACAAGTGGCCAATTTGTAAAGTCAATGAAGAATCGGTGAAAATGTCATCACAATTTTTAAAAGTAAAAGAAATCTTTAAATCATTCTCATCCTACAAGATTATTTCCAAAGAATAAGGAGAAAGAAAGGGAACTACTCAAAATTCATGAAGAATAAAACAAAAACACCAAATTTATATTGAAATCCAAGTTTTAGAAATGAAAACTTAAATAAAAATACAAACAATCTTATGTCTTCTCCCCAACACATATTTTGGAGTCTCCTTGAATAAATCTTCGAACGTTTACTCTTACAACATAAAACACATGTAAACTCACACTTAAACACAAAAGTGGGAATTCCTAAAGTCATCAAATGCTGTCAAAAAGAACTCTATTTTGTCCAATTTTCATCCATATTAATAAATCTCTGTAAAAAACCAAGGGTTGCTTCAAACACCCCTTCAAAATTTGTCTAAATCCAATGAATCTTCTAAAAGAGAAGTTACTGGCACAATAGCGCCAGTCTGTGTGCTATAGCACCCACTGCACGTGTTAGTGGCACTATAGCATTAGGGACCGATGATATGGTGTCATACATATTGTACCATTCTTGATCAGCATCATCAAATCCTAAATCCTCCTCCATATCATCAGTTTTATATGGTGTATATCTGGGGCAAGTAGGAAATACTACCGAACAATCACCCCTTAAGAATTTCTCCATCACCTTGTATATCTGGGGCAAGTAGGAAATACTACTGAACACTCATCATTATGATAAAGATAGGATTCTAAACTTTTCTGCTGATTATGTAATGTTAAGATATCTTTTTGTTGAATAAATAATTGTTCCATTACAGCATCAAGTGAAGTAGTACCAGATTTAGAAGGTCTAAACTTGAAGCTGAAGCTAAAGTAGAAGGAATATCAGAGCCTTTACTGCTAAATCTATTCCAGTATGTTTTCCATACATCTCCAAATTGATTTTTCCAATAGGTTTTTGAGATCATAAAACTTCTTCCCAAGTCTCATATTTTACTCTAGATTCAACACACATGGTAGTAATAAGAGCAGAATAACCCATATCTCCAGTAGTTCCTCCCCTCAAAGAAATAAGCATACTCTTGTAATTAAAGAGCCAATGTCAATTAATTTATTCATTTGAATGCAATAGTTCTACATGGCTCTTCCTTGAGTTACCTCACTAAAGTAATTTGTACGAACAATCTACCATAAATAAAATAATGTCAGGCACAAGAATGAACATTTAGCTTTGAGAAAGAAAAGTTTACCCAAAGCCCATTCTTAATCTTCCATACTCCATTACCATCAGTCAAAAATTGCATAATCTCGTCCAATTCCTCTTCAGTAGAATGAAACTTGTAATAGAAACATCTAGGAACATTATGCAACTAATAAATGTGATTTATCTAAGAAAAACTTATATCCACATACTGCTCTCTCACATAAATCAAATCATAAGATTCATTAGGTAAATTTACGTAGATTTCTCTAACAACATAAATCACAACGATGGAAGTGAAATAGCAAAAACTCTCTCACCGCCGCTCTGCAATCATATATTCTATCGTTCCACCGAGACAAAGGAAACTTCATTTCGCAATCAATTTCTTAAAATGCATATCGCTGTATCGGTTTTGTGCTTTCATGCTAGCAAATTTATCAACATCAAAAACTCCTTTGCCTTTTCCTTCTTTAATTTTAGGATCAATGAAAAATCTAGAAATTCCATATAAAATTCCAATAAATCTCAAATATATAATTTTTAGGCTCTAACAAACATATTCTAAACTAAATAATCATTCACCCATGGATTTCTCACAATTTCTACCAAATTTTGAAATTTTTGGTCGTACCAACAATGTGGAAGAAATCCATGGTGAAATAAAAATTTCCAAAGAAAAGATGAAGATCTTACCTAAAGATGATAAAATTTAGAGTTTGAAGTCTTTTCTCCAAGAAAATCAACACAAATCCCAGCCCTAGGTGAGTAAAAATGCAAAAAATTGAGGAAGAAGATGAACCAAGGTCAAAATTTGTCATCAACCAGCAGTTCAGCCTCTAAAACCTGCTCTCAGGTTAGTTCAGTGCTATAGCACCATTTAAACGCACTCAGTATTTTACAATTTTTTAAATCTTGATAGAGAACATAAAATCTATGATGTTTAAAGTTAAATTTTTTAGTTTTAATGACCATTTATGGGTTCGACATGATTCTAAAGTCTAACATTCAAATAATCAATTCATAACTTAAGGTCTTTATTTAATAACTACACAGAACTAGTTTTCTTGTATTAATAATATTTTTAATACAAACAACGTAACGAAATCATAGATATACGACAATACAACAAAAACATAGCATTCAAAAGTTATAAAGCCTTAACAAAGACAACATTGACACAACATACAAAAGAACTAGTTTCTAGCACATTAATCTTTCTACGGAATCACTTAGACCAAATTATGATCAGAGGTGTCATTCTATTATTTGCTCACCAAATAATTCCAATCATAGGAATGATGAAAGGAGTGCGAGGAAAAGATAAAGCAAAATTTGCATCTATCCACTTGTTTGTGTTATACGTGGCCACTTGACAATCTTGAAAACATGTCAAATTGTTGAATTGAAGTTTTAACTACCAATCCAAATGCTCATATTAGTGGAAAAAGTTTTCAAATTTGGTATGCACTTGAGAAATCTCACCTTCAATCTTCCCAGGTTTTCCCATAAGTTGCTCTAAACTCAATGCAAGAAATCTGTTGAAATAAGTATGAGGATCCTTATGCACCATCTTCTTATCTTCCAATCTCCCATTGCCTTTGCTCTCCATGATCCTTAAAGTATAAATTACTTTCTCCACTCTAAAATCTCTTTGAAATGCTTAAAAAAGTCAAAAGGATGCTTCCTTTCCCATCCTAGGCCAATTTATAGAGAAAATTAGGGTAGAAAACCAAACTTTGGCAGTTCCAAGGAAGTTACTCAAACTATTGTGCTATAACGCCAGATCTGACGGTATAGCGCCAGGCCAATTTTCTCAAAATTCAAATTTCTTTCATCTGATCTTCAATTCCATTAATATAATAAAGTTTTGTGCCAACATAATAATGTAAGTCTCTAAATTACATAAAAAACTCATCACAATTATAATCAACAAACAAGTCAATCACACTGATAACTATGGGTTGCCTCCCATAAAGTGCTTGGTTTAACGTCGTCAGTCCAACATATCCAATTTGTAATTTGTTTGGCCAAACATTAAGATCTCCTCAATTGTAGAGCTATCTCCTCTTATATATGCTTTTAATATGTGTCAATATACCTTAATTATCCTTCCAATCTTAGGATCTTCAATATCAACAGCTCCATTTGGATAAACTCTTATCACAATAAATGGTCCTGACCACCTAGACTTAAGTTTTCCTGAAAAAAAAAATCAATCTTGAATTATATAAAAAAAATTCTTATCGAGGCTCAAAATGCTTTTTTGGAATTCCTTGATCATGCCTCATTTTCATTTTCTCTTTATACATTCCTTCATTCTCATAAGATTTATTTCTCATCTCGTCAAGTTCATTTAGTTGCAATAATCTTTTTTTCTAGCATCTCTCAGATTATAATTAAACTCTTTTAATGTCCAATAAGCTTTATGCTCTAATTCAACAGAAAAATGACAAGCTTTTCCAAATATGAGCCTATGTGGTGACATTTCTATCGAAGTTTTGTAAGCAGTCTTATAAGCCAATAAAGCGAAATCAAGTCTAGCAGACCAATCTCTTCTATTAAGATTTACAGTTTTTTTCCAATATTCTCTTAATTTCTCGATTGGATACTTCTACCAAACCACTAGTCTGAGGGTGATAAGATGTGGTAATTTGATGTTTGATTCTATATTTCTAAGTTACTGTTTCAATTATTCTATTCTTAACATGACTTCTTTCATCTATAATGATTACTCTCGACATTCCAAATCTTGTAAAAATATTTTTCCTTAAATTTTTTGTAATAATTTTAGCATTGCATCGAGGTAAAGCAATGATACACCGAAAATATATGCATTTCTAGACCCATATTTTATACTTATTTTTAGTGATATTGCACTTTAATGGAAGGTATTTTGATGTTTTCTTTCAGGTTGTTGATTTTTAGGACTTAAAGTAAAAAGGAAGAAAAAAGGATGGAATTTGAAGTCAAAATGACGTTTTTAAAGAAATAGTCAGCGCCGACCGCGCAGAACAACAGAACAGACTGGGAATTTTACTCAGCACCGACAGTACTAGAAGTGCGTCGACGGCGCCTTTAAATGGATAGCAGCAAATTAAATTGTGAAACATTGGCACCGACGGCGCCAATGTCGGCTTAGCCCCTATTTCTAGAAGATTTGACTTATTTGGACGATTTTTTAAGAGATTTTGGAGGCACCTCTTGGAGAACATACCCTAGGCTCTATTTGGGGCTAAAATTCAATAGGAAACATACTCCTTCACTTCTTCACTCCTTCACTCCTTTACGTTCTTTCGCTATTCTTCATAATCCATTTTCATTCCATCACCACATTGGAGTCAATTAGTGAATTTTCTTTTGTAATTTTGAGTTTGTGTTGTGAGATTAAGTGTGAAACTTTGTGTAAGAGTGTTGGGGGGAAAAGTGAGAGATATCTTCTTCCTGCATGTCTAAGGAAAGGCTACAAGGGATTTGCTTTGAGAAAGAGTTTCAGATAAGTGTTATTTGTTTATTAGGGTTGTATGAACTTTCTTTTATATATTAAATTTTTTTTTTGTATCTTTCTCATGAAGTCTGAATAGTTTCCTCTATCTTTCTCCCTACTCTAAGATATGGTGAAATGAAGAGATAACATGGATGTGTCAATATTAAAATATAAAAAAAATCGTGATTATTTTTCAACTTTGAACTTAATTTACTTTTCGATCTAGCCAATTGAATTATTAAAATGTGTTGTGAAACATATGATCGGGGAAATTGTGTATGAGTTCTACAACAGAGTGAGGATCACATTTGATTTCATGGAGGAAAAATTAGTTCATGGAATTAAGTGCAAATATTCTTTATTGGGTGTAGAATTAGAGAATATTTAGGGTGACAGACTAAAATCCCCAATTCAATCTTAGTGTATAAAATCTAAAGTGAGAGTTAGCCTTCAGGTGAAGGGAAGTGAGAGCTCTGGAGTGGGAGTCGGTATCCTCCTAGCCTAGCCATGAATTTAGGGACTAAACCTAGGATTAGCCAATGATTTTATATGCACTGTATCAGGGTAGCAAATTAAAACTGCTTCTATTTGACAAAATACATACTATAAACATTTTTCTCATCTCATTTCACCAAAACCTCTCTGTAGTGGGAATGATGCTTTTTCACATAAGAAATCTTCATTACATAAACATAGTTAGTAGATTAAAAGTTATTGTTTAAATCTTGCATTTCTATTTTGATAATAATTAAGTACTTTAATTTTTATCTTAACATTCAAAATTAGTAACAGTAATTTTGTTTAACTTTTTGTGAATTTTCTAGTAAAATTTATCATTGCAAATTTAAACCTTCCCCTTGGGATCGATATTTTGGGCTTAAATAGAAAGTCCATTATTATTTGATAATGATACGTATACTTGTGTAGCATCCCATTAATAATTGCATATACTTATATATATATTACATAACTTACTTTTAGTACACGGATCAAGTTTTTGGCGTCATAGTGGTGTCAACTTCATAAATCCTTACATATAAAAAATTGGGATCAAGTTTTTGGCGTCGTTGCCAGAGAAGGTAACTGTTAAATTAAATAGTTTTAATAAATTAGGAAATTTAAAGATAATATATATACTATAAAAATACAAAAAAATTAAAAAAATTAAAAAATCCAAAAAGAAATATTTTTTTTATTTAAGAGTGTTTATTTTTTAGAATTATACTTTGCTTACTTATTTGTTTATGCAAAATATTGGATCTAAAGGTTTAGTACCTCACGATTCAAAATTAGAACGTACTATTAAAAAATTTCGATAACAACAAAGAGAAATTAAAAATTTAAAAGAAATGGTAAATAACTTAGATAATCCAATAAATGAGAATCAACAAAGACCATTAAAAGATTATGTGAATTCGACAGCAGATGAACTTCACTTGACTATTTAAAATCCTAATGTTTATGCTAATTCATTTGAGCTTAAACCTACTATTATCCAAGTGGGACTAAATAATTAGTTTGGAGGGTCTCTTACTGAGAATCCTAACTTACATCTTGCTAGTTTTTTTGAAATTTGTGCTGCATTTAAATATGACAGAGTGTTTAATGATGTTGTTAGGCTTAGACTTTTTCATTTTTCATTAAGGGATAAAGCCATGCCTTGGTTAAATTCATTAGCACCTGGATCTATTAGAACTTGGGGAGAATTATCACAAAAATTCTTTGCTAAATATTTTCCCACCCTCGAAAACCGCTAAGCTTAGAAATGATTTGTTTGAAGGAGAATCAATATATGAAGCCTGAGAAAGATCTAAAGATCTTCTTAGAAAATTTCCACACCATGCTTTACCAGATTGGTTAATAATTCAAACATTTTATAATGGATTAGTAAGATCACTTAGATCTATTATAGATGTTGTTGCGGGTGGATCATTAATGTCAAAACGTTTTGATGAAGCATATTCTTTAATTGAAGAAATGGCTACTAACAATTTTCATTGGCCCTCTGAAAAGGTAAATCATAATAGAGTGGCAAGTATTCATGATTCTGATGCAATGTCTATTTTGGCATCTCAAATTGCGGCTATTTTTAAAAAGATTGATCAATTGAGAGTGAACTATTCTCAAATACCCCCAGTATTAGAGTAAAATTTACTAGGACAAATTATTAATACTCAATCATCTTATGAAACTTTAAACGCTATAAATAATAGAAATAACAATCCCTATTCTGACTATTTTAACCCTGGATGAAAAAACACCCTAATTTTAGTTGGAATAATTATAACAATTCGATAAATCCATCCAAAAATCTAAACAATCAAGGAAACCCTAATTATCGACCTTATTATCCTCCGAGATTTAACTCGAACCCTTACCCACAAGTTAAGGAAAAGAAGTTGACGATGGAAGAAGTGATGTTGAATATGGGAAATCAAATACAGAATCAAGAGGTTGCTATTAGAAATATTGAAAATCAGTTATGACATATTGCTACTGCACTTAGTAATAGACCTTCTGGAATTCTTCTTAGTACTGTGGAAGTTAATCCAAACGATCAAAATAAAGAGCAAATTAAAGCTATTCATTTACGAAGTGGAAAAGAAGTTGAAAGAGGGATCCAAAGAGAAATGAAGTTGATGAAGAGAAGAAAGAAATGGAAAATGATCAACATGAAAATGAACAAACTCGTGTTTCTTTAGAAAAACCATTACCTCCTCAAAGACTAAAATAGAAGAATAAAGTTAAACAATTTACAAAATTTTTGGAAATCCTTAAGAAGTTAACAATAAATATTCTTTTTGTTGAAGCTTTGGAACAAATGTCAAGTTATGTTAAATTTTTTAAGGATGTACTAAATAAGAAAAGGAAGTTTATAGATCATGAGATCGTTACATTCAATGAAGAGTGTAGTGCTATTATTCAAAAAAAACTTCCTGAAAAATTAAAAGATTTTTGTAGCTTTACTATACCTTGTGCAATTGGTGAGAAGTTTTATGGAAAATTTTTATGTGATTTAGGAGCGAGTATCAATCTTATGCCTTTATCGATCTCTAAATGTTTAGATTTGGGAGAAATTTTCATTACTATTGTAACTCTTCAGTTAGTTGATTGATCAATACCTTATCTAAAAGGAGTTATAGAGGATGTACTAGTCAAAGTGGACAAATTTATTTTCCTTGTAGACTTTATAGTATTGCATATGGAGGAAGATAAAGAGATTTCTATTATTTTAGGGAGACCATTTCTTGCAACAGGAATAGTTGTAATACATGTGCAAAAAGTAGAATTAATAATGAGAGTTAATAATCAAGAAGTGAAATTTAATATACCAAAAATTATGAAATATCCTGCAATACAAAAAGATAATGAATGTTTCAGGCTAGAAGTAGCTAATTATCTGAGTAATGAACAGTTTAAGAATGAGTTCAAAAATAAATTAAAGCAAGGAGAAATTTTTGAGAATGAAGATGAAATATATTATATTCAGAGCAAATTTGAAATGTTAGACTTGTTGGAAAACGATAGAAAAAATTTTATTCCTTCAAGTATTAAACCACATGAACTTGAATTAAAGATATTACCTGGCCTTTTAAAGTATGTATTTTTAGGAGAGTCATCTACATTGTTTGTTATTATATCTTCCGAGTTAACTGAAATTTAAGAACAGAAGTTGATAGAAATGTTGAAAAAGTATAAAAAGACTTTTGGATGGACTTTAGCAGATATTAAAAGAATTAGTCCTTCAATTTGTATGCATGAAATTTTATTAGATGAACAATATGAACCTAAAGCTGATCCTCAGAGAAGATTAAACCCAATAACAAAAGAAGTTGTTAAAAAAGAGATTTTAAAATGGTTAGATGCTGGAATTATATATCTGATTTCAGATAGTGCTTGGGTCAGCCTAATTCACTGTGTTCCAAAGAATGGAGGAGTGACTGTTGAAGAAAACGAGAAAAATGAATTAATATCAATAAGAAAAAGTAATTGGTTGGTGAATTTACATTGATTAAAGAAAATTAAATATGGCAACTAGAAAAGATCACTTTCCTTTACCCTTTCCAGACCAAATGTTGGATAGATTGGCTGAGAATAAATATTATTGTTTTTTAGATGGATATACCAGTTATCACCTGACAGTGACTTTATATATGCTTAAAAATACAAGAATTTGATACTGCTGCTAGAAGATTTAATTCCCCGGCAACGACGCTAAAAAACTTGACAGTGACTTTATATATGCTTAAAAATACAAGAATTTTATACTGCTGCTAAAAGATTTAATTTCCCGACAACGGCGCCAAAAACTTGACAGCGGTTATAGATTCAATAAAGATGAACATAAAATATTTAATATTTGTAAAGTTACACTTATCAACGCAAGTATACGTATCGCTCAAGTCATACAGGGCTCTAATGGAGTCCTGGATATCGATCCCATAGGGAGTAATATTAGAGGCTATGAACTAAGATTTTAGAAAATTAATACTTAATCACAACAATATAGTTCAAATTGCTTATTTGTCACTAATAGGCAATTGAAATAAATATGTAATTTTAATAACTCTTAAATAACTAATTCTACCAAAAAAGTTTCTAATGTGAAGTTCAATATATAAGAAAGCATCCTTCTCCTTGTCAAGATATTAAAGTGAATTGATAAATTGAATCAGTTTAAATTGTATTGTGCCAAATAGGAGCATACCTATTTTTTACCCTTTGGTTCAGGCATAAAGAACATTGACTAATCCTATGCTTATTTACTGAATCTACGGCTAGGTTGAGAGGATACCGGATCTCACTTCGGAGCTCTCACGTTTCCCTCGCCTGAGGGCTAACATCTACACTTCAGCACCCAAATGATAGGACCGAATTGAGGATTTTAGTCTGTCACTCTAAAATCTCCAATTCTACGTTCGATAATTTCATTTCCCTATTTATTTGCACCCAACTTTCAAGGACTTTGACCTCCCTGAATCTTAGATGTAATCTTCACTTTAGTTGTAAAACTCAAGATATTTTAACAAATCAATTGACCATATTGAAAGTAAATTAAGATCAAAGTGAAAGATCATCACAACTTCTTTAACATTCTCAAGGCTCAACCAATTCAACTCACCATTTCATAAAATCTCAAGATAAGGAGAAAGATAGAGGAAACTACTCAAAACTCATGGGGAAGATACGACAAAACTCGGAATTTATATATAAAAGCAAAGTCATACAAACTACAATAAGTAAATACCACTTATCTATAATTCCTTCCCAAGAAAACTCCTCAAAGTTCCTCTGAATCTCTTTTTTTCCTTACAGTACACAGAATTCTTCTTCGAAGCGGCAAGGATGAAGAAATCTCTCACTTTCCCTCTATTCTTACAATCTCTCGAAGAGTTACTCACAATCTCACCCTAAATTAAACTCTCTACACTCTACACACACTCTACACTCTCTTCAACTTCCTCTCCCCCTTCACAATTTTTGGCCAAAAGTTTCTCTTAAAGTTGTAGAGTTTTTTTAAAGAGTTGCCTAAGCATCCCCTCAAAAATCGTCCACATTCAATGCACCTGTTGAGATAACCGCTGATCTCCCCATCAGCGGCCTTGAGGACGCCTTTGGAAGCCTTCTAGAATATTTGATTCTAAATTCTCAGGAAAAACCCACCGTTGGTGTCGTTGGTCTCGCCATCGGCACCCTAGTTCAAATCTTCATATTTCGGTCCTTTTCGCTCCAAATTCGCTCCTTTTTTCATCTTTTTGCTCCAATGACCTTAATTCAACATATCTCCAACAAAACATTAAAAATACCTTTCTTTAAAGTACAATATCATCAAAATCAGTGTAAAATAGGTATGAAAATCTCAACATATTTTCCTTTGGTCAAAATCCCCCAAACTTAACTATTACTTGTCCTCAAGTAATTTTAGTACTACATAAAAGTTATGATCTATTGTAGTAAAGTTTTAATTCACAAATACTATAAGTTTGATTTAAGTAAATACCATAATGACATTTTTCAGAAAAAAATTTCAAGTAATTAAATTAACTATGTAGGTACAAGATTATCTAGTCATCAAGTTTAAGAGTTCTAGTTTTCTATTCATTTCAAGAATGACTATATTTTGTAATATCAAGTCACTTAGAATATTCAAATGATAGGAACTTCATGAGAACACTACTAATAAAAGATGTTAATCCATAAATATAAGTTCAGGAATGTATTTAGGTTTTCCATTTAGGTAGGTCCAAGTGAAGCCAATTTTTTATTAGGCATCTCCTCAAGCTTCTCCTCACTTTTATACTTTTTTCTTTTTTCTTTCATTTGGATTGCATTCAATCCTATATGTTTTTCTTTTCTTTTCAGGGATTATTTTCAATCCTTTCTTTTTCCTTTTTCAAGTGAGGATTACTATATCCGGGTAGCTTTTAATGATTTTGAGCATCACCTTTCTTTCTCTAAATTTGAAACTCAAAGCATTCCTTTACCTTATAAATATTTCATAGCTTTTACATCGTTGAGCCCCAATCTTTTCTTCTCAAATGAATTTCCAAGATTCTTAACACTTCAAATATAGTTTCCTTTACTTTAAATAGTTAATTATAGTCTTATTCTTTTATACTAAATATCTTAATCTACAAAATTAATTTTCCTTACAAAAATATTCCTTTAAATCTACCATAATATTTAAATATCTACAAAATATAGTTCTCTGAATTAAATTCACTACATAAAATCATATTAATAATTTTTGAAAATATTTAAATTGAGAACATCCAATAGTTAATCTTTTTCTTCCCTTCCCCAAACTTAAATTTTTCAATATGGAATGATACATGTGGAAAGAAAATTTCTAAATATAAATCATACCTCAGTACTTTAGGCATTTTCATCATTCTGAAATTTTGCAGTCCTTCTCAGAATTTTTACTTCAACTTGTCTGTAATATTAGGAGCTTTCTATACATATAAATCATTGGAGAATTTGGTGGGTAATGAAATTTTGAAATAAGTACAAAACTAAACATTATACAAATACAATATTTCGCTAACACATCCACAANAATCAAATTTCTATGGCTTTATTGTTTTAAAGCTAAGGAATGATGTGATAGTGTAGATCCTCTTGCCTTTGAAGATGACCGGGCTGCCAACCATGTAAGCTCCAAGCTCCTCATTGTAGCAGAGTTCAAGCTTTTTAGGTCATTTGGTTATAATGTCAAATCAAGTGACCTTATAGTTAAAGTTCTTTGAATTTTATTATGGGCATATTAAAGTTGATTAAAGCGACACCGGTCAAGATCCCACGGTTCCATCGTCCCGGCACCATTTTCTATTGGAATCACTTAGTCCAAATGAATTTACTAAACTCAACTTAATGAGTTCGATAGATTCATTTAGACCATGGAAAACCTCGTTAGCAACCGTAGGTTACCTCCTCCGAGGGGTTCCCGCTTCCGATAGAGACGTTTTAATTTAGTTAAAATTGTATTTTTTGGTGATATTTGTGATTAAATTTTGCTTTTAGACCGTGGGAAGCCTCGTTAGCACTCAATAGAGACATTTTAATTTAGTTAAAATTATACTTTTTGTGATGTTTGTGATTAAGTTTTGAGTTGTCTTATATTTTGAAATGTTGTAAGGTATTTTGTTTGAAATTTTGTTTTTGTTTTTGGTTTTGATTTTGTTTTGTTTTTTTTATGCAGTAAGTATAGTATAAGCATAAATGAAAAGCAGTAGAAAAGTACAAGAAAGACTGTAAAACGCTGAAAACTGTAAAAGTGTACCTGACGAGTCTTCTCGTTCCACCACCTGAAACTCAAAATGCATGTAAGGGCATTTATGAAGAGCATGAAAAATAGAGTTCTGAGGGGTTTTCCTAACTCTATGTCATATTTTGGTGAGTCCTTAAGTTGTAAAAGTGTACCTGGCGAGTCTTCTCGTTCCACCACCTGAAACTCAAAATGCATATCAGAGACAGTTTATGAAGAGCAGGAAAAGTAAAATTTTGATAATTTTCCTAACCCTATGTCATATCTTTTCAACGCTAAAAACTGTAAAAGCGTACCTGACGAGTCTTCTCGTTCCACCACCTGAAACTCAAAATGCATGTCAGAGCATTTATGAAAGTTTACCTGGCGAGTCTTCTCGTTCCACCACCTGAAACTCAAAATGCATGTCAGAGCATTTATGTTTATAGAGCTGGAAAAGTAAAGTTTTTGGAAACCTTCCTAACTCTATGTTGTCATTGGGGGTCTTTAAATTTTTTGTAAACTGTAAAAGTGTATCTGGCGAGTCTTCTCGTTCCACCACCTGAAACTTAAAATGCATGTCAGAGCATTTATGTATAATGACGAGTCTTCTCGTTCCACCACCTGAAACTCAAAATGCATGTCAGAGCATTTATGTATATTAGCGAGTCTTCTCGTTCCACCACCTGAAACTCAAAATGCATATCAGAGCATTTATGTATATAGCTAGAAAAGTATAGTTTTGGAAACCTTCCTAACTCTATGTTGTGTATTGGGGGTCCTTAAATTTTCGAGTCTTCTCGTTCCATCACCTGAAACTCAAAATGCATGTCAGAGCATTTATGTATATAGAGTGGAAAAGTACAGTTTTGGAAACCTTCTTAACTCTATGTTGTGTATTGGGGGTCCATAAATTTTAAAGATAATATTATTAAGTAAAACATATTAAGTTTAGTAGATCCCTAAGGTATTCACCAGATTAAGAGTAGGGAGCAGGTCCATGCAACCTTCTTTATGTNNNNTTAAGAGTAGGGAGCAGGTCCATGCAACCTTCTTAATGTCTGGTAAAAGACATTGGGATCATTTAAACTTTCTTATGTTACTTAATAATTCATCCTGAATATCCTGATACTTAGTGAATATTGATGTCTTGATTATCCCTAAGAATAAGGTAAATGTCATTCACCTTTTAATTTGAAAATTATGTGGGTGAAGACCCTTTAGGAGACAAATTAGTGTTACTAAGAACACTTAGCCAAATTTTAGTCCTAATTGGACTTGTGGTGTTTTAAAAGATTTTAATTATGTTGTTTTTTTCTAATTCTCTTTTAACAAATGGATTTCAACTTAAGTTCACCACTAAGTCCTTAAGACCTAAGTGA
>JXCR01082203.1:432902-443143 GCA_002079205.1 Phalaenopsis hybrid cultivar
GTAGATTTTATAGAAATTGGCCAAGGGGATGCTTGGCTGGCCAATTGAGGGGTTAGCCCCACTGCTTAGGTGTCAAGCAGAGGATCTCTCAGCTCAATTTGGGTTGAGGTGGCTTCTTGGCATGAGTTTGGGTATTGGCCATGTGGGGGCTCACAGTTTTGAGCTTTAGCTTGGGTTAAAGTGGCTAACCAAGGGTAGGATAAAGGTTAAAGCTTATGATGATAAGCAAAAATGGCACCATAGGGTATGAACATGTGGTATGGCAAGTACTTTGATTTAACCCCCTACTTATCTCTTTAAAATTTTTTTAAAAAAATTTACCCATGAGATAAATATCAAGCTTAACCATGGGTGGATGGCTGGCTTTAAACTCAAACCTAGAGTCTAGGATGAGTTATGGTAAGGCTCATTTGACCATACCAAGCTCAATTGGTTTGGGTTAGAGTCTAGGATGAGTTAAGGTAAGGTTCATTTGACCATACCAAGCTCAATTGGTTTGGATTGATGAGTTATGGTAAGGCTCATTTGACCATACCAAGCTTAATTGATTTGGATTTGGCCATAACTCCAAGAAGGTGCATATGACCAAATCTTGTGTTTGGACTAGGTTAGGCATGTCAATTGACCCAATTAACTATGTAATTTGGTGTAAGAGACCATGAGGAACAACTTTAATGAAGGGTGAAAGTCATCTTGAGGTCAATTGGTTAATCAATTTGGTGGATTTTTTATTTTTGACCCATCTTAAGCATGTTGGGCTAAGTTTGGGTCAAAATTGGGCTAGCCATGGGCTAAGTCCAAATTGACTATTGTGTTTGGTGTAAAACATCATGATGAACAACTTTCATAAAGGATGAAAATTGTTTTGAATTTTTTTTGTGTAAAACATCATAATGAACAATTTTCATGAAGGATGAAAATTGTTTTGAAGTTGATAGATGTAAAACATCATTATGAACAACTTTCATGAAGGATGAAAGTTGTTTTGAAGTTGATTTGATTTTTAATTTGAATGGATTTTGATAGATTTGGGTTTAGACCTAAATTAAACCCTTAAGGGTTAAGGTTTAAAACATCATAATGAACAATTTTCATGAAGGATGAAAATTGTTTTGAAGTTGATTTGGTGGTAATTTGAATGGATTTTGATGGATTTGGGTTTAGACCTAAATTAAACCTTTAAGGGTTAAATTAAAGGACATCATTATGAACAACTTTCATGAAGGATGAAAGTTGTTTTGAAGTTGATTTGGTGGTCAAATCATTATGAACAACTTTCATGAAGAATGAAAGTTGTTTTGAAGTTGATTTGGTGGTCAATTAGATGAGTTTTAATGCATTTGGATTTAGACTTAAGTTAAGCATGTAGGGCTAAACTTGGGTCAGTGGGTTTTAATAGATTTGGATTTAGACTTAAGTTAAGCATGTAGGACTAAACTTGGGTTAAACATTTTGATTTATTTTGAAGTTGACTTGATGGTCAATTTGAATGGGTTTTGATGGGTTTTGGTTTTAGACCTAAAGATCTAATTTGGGTCAAAATTGAGCTAGCTTTGGATTAAGCTCAAATTAATTGTTGTGTTTTGTCATGGTCAAACTTGAGCTAGTTTTGGACTAAGCTCAAATTGATTGTTGTATTTGGTCACAAATGATCTTATAAAGGATTTTCATAATTCGGATGAATTTTCATGGGTTTTGGTTTTAGACCCAAATTAGGCATATGGATCTAATTTGGGTCAAACTTAGCTAGCTTTAGGCTAAGCTCAAATTTATTATTTTGTTTGGTCAAAAATGACCTTATAAAGGACTTTTAACAAAAATTGGATGCCAATTTGAGGTCTAAGGCATTCAATTGTTGAGATTTGGGGTACTAGCCAATATTGGGGCTAATTTTGGGAATTTTAGATTTAGGCCAAAATCAAATGGATTTGAGGCTTCATCAAGGCCAATTGATGGTTGATTTTGATGTGTAAAAATGTTTTAAAGATTTTTCAATATTAATTGAGGCCAATTGACTAGGCTATGGGTTCAATTGAATGAGATTAAGTCTTATGGTCAATATTGGGGTTTTGACCCAAATCAAAATTGGGCTCAAATCATGGGCTAATTGATCCTGGATTTGGTTGATTTTGGTCATATAAAAAGTGAATTTGAGCTTAGGATGGGAATTGGGGTCAATTAAAATCAAATTGATAGACATNAATTGGGGCTTGGACCCAAATCAAAATTAGGCTCAAAGCATGGACTAATTGAGCCTGAATTTGGTTGAGTTTGGTCATATAAAAAGTGAATTTGAGCTTAGTATGGGAATTGGGGTCAATTAAAATCAAATTGATAAACATTTGGGATGGATTTGGGGAATTTTGGGTCTTTAAAGGACAATTTTGGGATTTTGGTTAGAGATGGTCAAATTGGCCAAATTGGGTCATGTGGTAGTTGAAAGAAATAAAATTGGGAATATTTGGGATTTATTGAAATTTTTTGAGAATTTTAGAATTTTTAAAATTTTGGGTTAAAGGAGGGTCGCAAGGGCAGTTAGGTAATTTGGGGGTGTCTGGGGCAAAAGACCCAAGATTAGCATTTCAAGTAGAATTGGATNGAAGGAGGGTCCCAAGGGCAGTTAGCTAATTTGGGGGTGTTTGGGGCAAAAGACCCAAAATTAGCATTTCAAGTAGAATTGGATAGATATCCATTCTAAATGAACCATGGATCAATAAAATCCCCATTTTGGGTCCCCATATATTGGTCTTAGCTAGGGTATTGTGAGGATATTGTGTACCTTAACTTCAAACCGACACCTAGGGTCAATCCTAAGGCCAAGTAGTCCTATAGGAACTCCTCTTGAGTTCTCTTATAATGATCTTACCTACTAAGTTCTAGAGATTAAAATCAATACGTGGAACTTCAAGTTGAATAAAGAGAAGAGTTTTTTTTTTTTTTTGAATTTCTAATGGCGATGGTACATTTTCTAGTTTTCTAAGACTCATCAGTAGGAAAATCCTATGGCTAGACCTAGGCTACTAAAGAAGTTTTCTAGACCTCAACCAAAAGTGAGGTCAACAAGGAGCAACTAACTTAACAACAGAGGTTGAAAATTCTGCAGAAGGATCAACCGGCCATCCTTCGTAATCTCCTCTCATTGAACCCGAGAAGTGAATCAGAAGACCCCATATGGTCCTCTTGGTCACGTGTTTTCCTCCTCTTCACTAGCTTTTTATTAATTCACTTGCGTGCATGCCTTTTCTTCATCGTCCTTTTCTACCTCATTCTGGGTCATAGCCCACATATCCCCGACAACCTTAATCAACACCTCCCTATCATGAGCTTTGCTCCATGTGCTCTCTTGCTGGGCATCTCAAGAAGTTTGACGGAAATGACACATGTGGTACAATAAAGATAAAAGGAAAAAGATCACACAAAATTTGAAGATCCTTATGGCTTATTTACAATAATTTTGAGCATGAAAATCTTGATAAGAAATTTATTGAATGATTATATTATCATAAATTAGATTCAATTGTTATTATGAAATATTTCATTGTTCTTAGCATAACAAAACTTCCAAGATGCAAGAAAATTGAAGAACTAATACATATATTGATAGCAACTTTATATATGCTTAAAAATACAAGAATTTGATAGTGTTGCTGGAAGATTTAAGTCCCCGGCAACGGCGCCAAAAACTTGACAGCGACTTTGTATATGCTTAAAAATACAAGATTTGATATTGTTGCTGGAGGATTTAAGTCACCGGCAATGACACCAAAAGCTTGAAAATGGTTATAGATTCGATAAAAATGTGTATAAAATATTCAATAATTGCAAAGTTTATCAACACAAGTATATGTATCGCTCAAGTAATACAGGGCTCTAATGCAGTCCTGGATATCGATCCCACAGAGAGTAATACTAGAGGCTACGAACTAAGATTTAGAAAATCAATACTTAATCACAACAATAGGGTTCAAATTGGTTATTTGTCACTAATAGGCCATTGAAATAAAAATGTAATTTTAACAAACTCTTAATTAACTAATTCTATTAATAAAGTTTCTAATGTGAAGTTCAATATATAAGAAAGCATCATTCTCCTTGTTAAGAAATTAAAGTGAATGGATAAAGTGAAATAATTCAAATTATATTGTGCCAAATATGAGCATACATATTATTTACCCTTTGGTCCAAGCATAAAGATAATTGTTTAATCCTACGCTTGGTTACTGAATCTGCGGCTATGCTGGGAGGATACCGGCTCTCACCTCAGAGCTTCCACGTTCCCCTCGTCTGAGGGCTAACATATACACTTCAGTACCCAAACGATAGGACCAAATTGAAGATTTTAGTCTGTCACTCTAAAATCTCCAATTCTACGCCCGATAATTTTATTTCTTTATTTATTTGCACCCAACTTTCAAGGACTTTGACTTCCCTAAATCTTGGATGTAATCTTCACTTTAGTTGTAAAACTCAACATATTTTAACAAATCAATTGACCGGATTAAAAGTAAATTAAGATCGAAGTGAAAAGATCATCACAACTTCTTTAACATTCTCATGGCTTAACCAATTCAAATCACCATTTCACAAGATCTCAAGACAAGGAGAAAGACAGAGAAAACTATTCAGAACTCATGGAGAAGAAACGACAAAACTTAGAACTTATATATAAAAGTAAAGTCATACAACTTCAATAAGTAAATACCACTTATCTTTAATTCCTCCACAAGCAAACTCCTCGAAGTTCTTTACAACACACAAAATTCTTCTTTGAAGCGGCAAGGAGAAAGAAATCCCTCACTTTCCCTCCACTCTTACAATCTCTTGAAGAATTCCTCACAATACTAACCCTAAATTAAACTCTCTACTCTCTAAAAACAACAAAAACTTAGCGGACAGCACAATGGGGCTCCTCTTTTTCGGCTCAAATGTTTCTCTTAAAGTTGTAGAAGAGTTTTCCAAGAGTTGCCTAAGCGTCCCTTCAAAAATCGTCCACATTCAATGCACCTGTCAAGAGAATCCACCGTTCTCGCCATCGGCGGCATCGATGGTGTCGTCGACGACCTTCTATAATTGATTCTGGACTCTTGGAAAAAACCTTCCGCCGGCGCCATTGGGTTCGCCATCGGCGCTCAAGTTCAAATCTTCATATTTTGGTCCTTTTTGCTCCAAATTCGCACCTTTTTGCATCTTTTTGCTCCAATAACCATCATTCAACATACCTGCAACAAAACATCAAAAATACCCTTCTTTAAAGTGCAATATCATCAATATTAGTATAAAATAGGTATAAAAATCTCAACATATTTTTCTTTGGTCAAAATCTCCCAAACTTAACTATTACTTGTCATCAAGTAATTTTAGTACTACATAAAGGTTATGATCATTGTAGTATGGTTTTAATTCAAAAATACTATAAGTTTGATTTAAGTAAATTCCATAGTGAGATTGTTAGAAAAAATTCAAGTAATTAAATTAACTCTATAGGTACAAGACTATGTAGTCATCAAGTTTAAGAGTTCAAGTTTTCTATTCATTTCAAGAATGACTATATGTTGTAATATCAAGTCACNATGACATTTTTCAGAAAAAAATTTCAAGTAATTAAATTAACTATGTAGGTACAAGATTATCTAGTCATCAAGTTTAAGAGTTCTAGTTTTCTATTCATTTCAAGAATGACTATATGTTGTAATATCAAGTCACTTAGAATATTCAAATGATAGGAACTTCATGAGAACACTACTAATAAAAGATGTTAATCCATAAATATAAGTTCAGGAATGTATTTAGGTTTTCCATTTAGGTAGGTCCAAGTGAAGCCAATTTTTTATTAGGCATCTCCTCAAGCTTCTCCTCACTTTTATACTTTTTTCTTTTTTCTTTCATTTGGATTGCATTCAATCCTATATGTTTTTCTTTTCTTTTCAGGGATTATTTTCAATCCTTTCTTTTTCCTTTTTCAAGTGAGGATTACTATATCCGGGTAGCTTTTAATGATTTTGAGCATCACCTTTCTTTCTCTAAATTTGAAACTCAAAGCATTCCTTTACCTTATAAATATTTCATAGCTTTTACATCGTTGAGCCCCAATCTTTTCTTCTCAAATGAATTTCCAAGATTCTTAACACTTCAAATATAGTTTCCTTTACTTTAAATAGTTAATTATAGTCTTATTCTTTTATACTAAATATCTTAATCTACAAAATTAATTTTCCTTACAAAAANAACTATAGTCTCATTGTCTTATACTAAATATCTTAATCTACAAAATTAATTATCCTTACAAAAATATTCCTTTAAATCTATGATAACATTTAAATATCTACAAAATATAGTTATCTGAATTAAATTCACTACAAAAAATCATATTAATAATTTTTTAAAATATTAAAATTGAGAACATCTAATAATTAATCTTTTTCTTCCCTCCCCCAAACTTAAATTTTTCAATATGGAATGATACAAATGGAAAGAAAATTCTAAATATAAATCATACCTCAATACTTTAGGCATTTTCATCATTCTGAAATTTTTGCAGTTCCTTCTCAAAATTTTAACTTCAACTGGTCTGTAATATTAGGAGCTTTCTATACATATAAATCATTAGAGAATTTGCTGGGTAATGAAATTTTGAAATAAGTACAAAACTAAACACTATACAAATACAATATTTCTCTAACACAATCACAATACTAAACAAAAAAACAATTACAAATATATTAAAATGCAAATAAAAATCACATAACATTACAATTTTACAAAGTACTAATCAACATCTATTATAACTACACATGCAAATTTCAACTACCACACTAAACATTTAAAACAATAATTAAAAATTATCCAATTGTAACACAAAAAAAAATGAAAGTACAAACACACAAACATCTATCTCTATTACAAAATTACAGAAATAAAAGTACATCAATTACTATCATATATCAAAGTCCCATACTATATCCTCATCTCCCTAGTCACCAAGTGGATTGGACTGATACTGAGTATAACGGGGGCATTCAGAAAAAGTAACATCAGGCTCACCTCTGTAGTGTCGGGCCTGAGCTTCATAGTAAGCTATCTTAAAGTTAGAATGCCTCTGTAGGTACTCACTATCATAATCATGTCTACGTTATAATCCCCAAATTCTTTCATTTAATTGCTCTATACTCTTCCGTTGCAAGGTTAACTCATTCATTAAATCATTCAGGGTAGGGGAGCTGGAGGAAGGAAGGTCATAACTAGTAGAGGGGATATCTACACTAGTAGAAGGCTCTTGACTCCTACTCCCAGATCTCCATTTTTCATGGGATTCATATGTATTCAAATTAGATTTACTAATGGGTTTCATAGGGTAAACCCATTCTTCATCATCTCCGGCTTCAACTCCAGAAAACATAAATGAGGTCAGGTTGTCCCAGACCTCCACTTGATTCACTCTTTGTCGTGGTTAACATATTCTTATAAATAATTCTCCCCACATTTATAGTATGATTATTTTGAATACAGAAAGTCAGAATAGCTCTATCTCTTGTTTCCTCACTATGGTGATAGGTAGGTCACAGAGTAGAGGAAATAAAATAATGTCATGCTTTAGATGTGACATTCAACATGGAAGCAGAAAAATTTACCCTTTCTCGTTGCTTTATCTTCCATGCCCCTTTCCCATCAGTAAGAAAGTTGATGAAATCGTTCAATGGGCCTTCCATTGTACTGAAGGTTTCATAATTGCAATTATAGGAGTCTGAGACTTCATAAAATGAGTTAATGCGGGCGACACTAAAATTAATAGAAAAACCCCTTACTCGAACGGTTCCGTCCTCAAAATAGAACGCATTTGCATAAAATTCTTTCACAATATTCACATCAGCCTTATTGGTGGTATAACAGAAGTTTTCCCACATTCGTTCGGTAATAACTCATTCAACTTCTCCTCTCGGACTCTCAAAAACACGATCTTGTATACATTTCCTCCCTTCAAATACTAAAGTTAATTTTGACTGAGCCTTCACATTGACAAAGCGACACTCGTCAAACTCTAGTTGCCTCTTTTGTCGCGGAGCAATGTCAATCTAATCAAAATTATAAAAAATTCCAAAATACACTTCAAATACTCAAATAATGGCTTCCAAGAGTGACTCTAAGAGTTCAAATCTAAATTCCATTAATTTCTTCCAAATAATTTATCCACATTCTCAATTTTTTTGGATCTTCTCAATGTGAAAGAAATTCAAGGTGAAAATCAAATATGTTTAGGTTGGAGTGAGGCTCTTACCGAGGGATGATAAAATCTGCTGTCTAAATGCTTTGAAATCGCTCCAAATCCAAGATCTTCAAGCCCTAGATAGAAATTTTCATTTTGTAAGAGGAAGGGGATGATGAATAGTGGCGGTTGACTGGACAAAATTGCAATTAAAAGTGTTTTTTCGAGATCTCGCCGTCGGCGAGGTTTTCTGCGTCGTCAGCGAGATCTATTGAATTAAATAGCCAAGTCTCGGGAAAAATCCACCGTTGGCAGCGTTGATGGCGCCGTCGGGGAGATTTTAAAAATTGGTTCAATTTCCAGATTTTTGCGATTTTGATCAATTTTAAGCCTCGACGACATCCGTTCAATCATTCTAGACATAAATTTTAAGTGATTAAATGATGTGCTAACCCAAATAAACATTCACAACACAAAACCTTACAATTATATATAAATTCCAAGAGTTACAGTACTCGTTACACGACACACATAAGTTTGATATTTTCTCAACATCAATACATCAATTCAGCATCGCAATTCAAGCAACAACACTCTAAACACTGAAAACAAACATCCTATGCTCAATCTGAACTATACTGAGATCTAAAAGCAAATTTAGAAAGATACCTAAGCACATAAATTCAAATCAAATCACACACTTAGACATACAGGTGGCAAAGTAAATCTACTACTCTTCTGATTATGTGCTTGTTTCTCCTCTGATATCACCCATTGATTGAACATGAACGAAGAGGTTATAGAATGGTCGGTATGAGAATTCTATAGTAGAGTCCTCTTTTATCAATCCCATCTTCTTCATCAATCATATCAAACTTCCTTCAATATGTCCAGAGTGATCAAAATGCTCTTTCATCCTCCAATTTAGATGATAAAAAAAATCAGAGATATTTTTAATTGCATTCATAACATTTTGCACCTCTTTCTCCAGTTTCTTGATTCTGTGAAGGATCACTAGTGTCTTGTCCGGAACTAAAGGCTGAATAGGAAGTGAATTCTGAGACGATTGATCCATAATAATAGTCATATCATTCTCATCTTCATTGGTTGGGAATTTCTCGGTTGGGTCCAAAGGCTTCCAATGTAGAAGTACTTTTTCTCAATTCTCATAAGATACTTGAAACTGACTGCAAAGTAAGAAAATTGTTGAAGGATGTCCAAGCCCATAAGTTGATCCATGAATGATCAGACCCAAAACATACTTCACAATTATCAATCCAATATCGATCGGCAGTCTCATTTGGATGCAATAATTCAGAATAGCACTTTCCTTAGTAACTTTACCGATCCTCATCGTCGGTAATAATTTTGCAAAAATGAAGAAGTGTTAGTGTTTAGAAATGGGGTTTAGAAGTGTTGCAGAAAAACTAACATACCCGTTTTCTCTCATTTCCCAGTCTTCAGTCTCGTCCGTCAAATATTGGTAGGTCTCATTCATTAGGTTTCTTTTCGGGATGAAGTTGGAATAATGACAGACAAGAACATTATCTACCATATATAACTCATTAATCCGTGCAGAAGTAAAAGTTATCCATCTACCTCGCACATAGACGACTCCCTCATTGATTCCATGCAAATTAGCGTAAAACTCATTCACCACAAAAACGACTACGGCAACTGTAGTATAGCACAACACTTCCCATCGTCGTCGCTCAATCATATTTTCAATTGCTGTCGAAGGATTTTCAATCCTCGATTCACAAATCCTCTTTCTTTGATTAATCACCTCTTTGTCAGCACTTTGTTGAAGATTCGCTGTGCCTCGGAACTAATGAACTTTCTCCTGTTTAACACTCAAAATCTAAGGTTTTCAGTGGAATTGGACGTCATAGGGATGAATTTGGTGGAGTTTCAATTTGTTTTTGGGGTAATACAAACTTAAGAACCAAATTTGAAAGTTTATAGGGAGTAACTCCTGCCTAAAATTGCCAAAAACTGTCATTTCAAACTCCAAAAACCATCATCCCGCCGTTAGCGGAGT
>JXCR01082203.1:443170-458514 GCA_002079205.1 Phalaenopsis hybrid cultivar
GTCAAATGATGTTCCAAATACAGAGAAATCATCCATAAACACTTCTAATCCATCATCAATTAACTTACTAAATACAGATATCATACATCTCTAGAATGTTGCAGGTGCATTACATAATCCGAAAGACATTCTTCGAAAAGCAAAAGTTTCAAAATGACTAGTAAATGTTATCTTTTCTTGATCCTTAGGAGCAATAAGAATTTGATGGTAGCCAGTATATCCATCTAAAAAACAAAAATATTTGTGCCCAGTAAGTCTATCTATTATTTGGTCTAAAAATGGTAAAGGGAAGTGATCTTTTCTAGTGACAGTGTTTAATTTTCTATAATAAATGTAAATATGCCACCCAGTAACTTGTCTGATAGGTTTTAATTCATTATTCTCTTTTGCTTCAACAATCACTCCTCATTTTTTAGGAACACAATGAATTGGACTTACTCAAGTACCGTCTGAAATAGGATATATAATTCTAGTGTCCAACCATTTCAAAATTTCCTTCTTGACTACTTCTTTCATCATNCCTAGACTCTCAGGAAAAGCCCGCCGTCGGCGCCCAAGACAAAAATTTCACAGTTTCGCTCTGGTTTGAATGCATTCAAATTTTCTCTATGGATCCAATTTTTATGATGACTCAAGGGTAAATATGAGTAGTAGAGTTCAATACTACCAAAAACTAACAATAATTTCAAATAAAAACACTATAATCGCAAAATAAAGATAACTATGGGTTGCCTCCCATAAAGCACTTGGATTAACATCGTCAGCCCGACTTATTCATGCTTTACTCAGTTTGATTGACCATTAAAACCTCTTTAAAATTTGGCCTTATACCCTCAAAATACGGCTTTAATCTGTGTCCATTTCCCTTAAATTTATTCCCAGTCTTTTGATCTTCAATTTCAACAGTTCCGTAAGTATAAACTCGAGTCACTGGGAACAACTTCAGCCTTGTATTGTAAAGCAAAACTTCTTGTACTGATTCAAAGTTTTTCTGGTTAATCTTCCGTTCATGCCATAACTTTAGTTTCTCCTTATAAATTTTGTCGTTATCATAAGATTCATTTCTTAATTTCCAATTCATTCATTTGTAACAATCTCTTCTCACCAGCATCTTTCAAATTATAATTGAATTTAATTCATTCAATTGTAACAATCTCTTCTCACCAGCATCTTTCAAATTATAATTGAATTCTTTAATCACCCAATTGTTATGCTCCAATTCTACTGGTAAGTGACAAGCCTTTGCAAAAATCAGTCTATAAGGAGTCATCTCCAATTCTAATAGTAAGCGCCAAGTCTTTCCAAAAATCAGTATCTAAGGAGTCATTCCAATAGGAGTTTTATAAGCAGTCCTGTAAGCCCAAAATGCGGTATCCAGTCTAGTAGACCAATCTACTCTATTAGGGTTTGCAGTCTTCTCAAGTATTTGTTTAATCTCTCTATTAGAAACTTCAGCTAACCCACTAGTTTGAGGGTGATAGGAAGTAGAGATTCTATGAATAATATTAAACTTTTCTACCAATCTCTAAATGTATTTATTCCTAAAATGGGATCCTCAGTCAGTGATAAACACTCTCGGCATTACGTATCTAGTAAAAATATTTTTCATTAAAAATCTTGAAATATTTTTAGTGTCACAACGAGGTAAAGCTAGTGCTTCAATCCACTTTGAAATGTAGTCTACTGCAATTAATATGTATAAGTTCCCAGATGAAGAAGTAAATGGTATCTCATAAAATCTAATCCCCAAACATCAAAGATATCAACTTCTAACAAGAAATTCAAAGGCATTTCATTTCTTCTAGATACATTGCTTACTCATTGGCATCAATCACAAGTTTTTATGTATCTATAAACATCTCTAAAGAGAGTAGACCAATAGAATCCAGCTTGTAAAATTTTATAAGCAGTTTTATCAATCCCAAAATGTCCTCCAAATTCATAATCATGACATTTCTGAAAGATTAGTTCAGTTTCTTCATAAGATACACATCTTCTCATAATAAGATCCTTGCATTGTTTTTATAAATTAGGTTTATCCCAACAAATATGTTTTCGCATCATGAATGAATTTTCTTTGCTATTGCAATGTTAGCATATGTGGCAAAATATCACTTACAATATAATTAACAATATCAGCATACTATGATATTTTCCACTCATTAATATTATAAAGTTGTTCATCAGGGAAACTGTCTGTAATTTCATTGTCGGTGTCAGATAATTCATGATATTCCAATCTCGACAAATGACCAGCAATTTGATTATCAATTCCCTTTCTATCAATAACCACAAAATCAAATTCTTGCATTAAAAGTATCCATCTAATTAACCTTGGTTTGACATCCTTCTTTTGCATCAGATATTTAATAGCCCAGTGTGCACAACACATTTAGTCCTAATTAAATAAGATCTAAATTTTTCTAAAGCATACACAATATGTGCACAACACATTTAGTCCCAATTAAATAAGATCTAAATTTCTCAAAAGCATACACAATAGCAAGTAACTCTTTTTCAGTAACAGTATAGTTAATTTGAGCATCATTAAGAGTTTTACTAGCGTATAGTGACAGTATAATTAATTTGTGCATCATTAAGAGTTTTACTAGCGTAGTATATAACTTTAAAACCATTTCATACCTTTGTCCAAGGACAGCTCCAATAGCATAATCACTAGCATCACACATCAGTTTAAATTTCATACCTTTGTCCAAGAACAGCTCCAATAGCATAATCACTAACATCACACATCAGTTCAAAATAATCTTTTCATACCTTTGTCCAAGAACAGCTCCAATAACATAATCACTAGCATCACACATCAGTTCAAATGTTCCCAGTTATGTGAAACTATAATAGGGGCTGTGATTAATTTTTTCTTTAATTACTCAAAGGCTTTAGTTAGGTGAAACTATAATAGGGGTTGTGATTAATTTTTCCTTTAATAACTCAAAGGCATCAAGGACTGCTCCAATAGCATAATCACTAGCATCACACATCAGTTCAAATGGTTTCTCCCAGTTAGGTAATCCATAATAGGGGCTGTGATTAGTTTTTCTTTTAATAACTCAAATGCATTTAAACAACTTTCAGTAAATTCAAATTTCTTCTCCTTTTCTAAAAGTTGGCATAGAGGTTTAGTAATTTTTAAAATTCTTTAATATATTGCCTGTAAAAACCAACATGTCCAAGAAAAACTTCTAACCCCTCTTACATTAGTAGGAGGTGTTGATTTAGATATAACTTAAATTTTTGCAGGGTCTGCTTCCATATCATTTTCCAAAATTTTATGCCCTAACACAATTCCTCCTACAACCATAAATTGACATTTCTCCCAATTTAGAACTAAATTAGTTCTTTCACATAACTCCAAAATTTTTTCAAGATAATTTAAGCGTGCGTCAAATGATGTTCCAAATACAGAGAAATCATCCATAAACACTTCTAATCCATCATCAATTAACTTACTAAATACAGATATCATACATCTCTAGAATGTTGCAGGTGCATTACATAATCCGAAAGACATTCTTCGAAAAGCAAAAGTTTCAAAATGACTAGTAAATGTTATCTTTTCTTGATCCTTAGGAGCAATAAGAATTTGATGGTAGCCAGTATATCCATCTAAAAAACAAAAATATTTGTGCCCAGTAAGTCTATCTATTATTTGGTCTAAAAATGGTAAAGGGAAGTGATCTTTTCTAGTGACAGTGTTTAATTTTCTATAATAAATGTAAATATGCCACCCAGTAACTTGTCTGATAGGTTTTAATTCATTATTCTCTTTTGCTTCAACAATCACTCCTCATTTTTTAGGAACACAATGAATTGGACTTACTCAAGTACCGTCTGAAATAGGATATATAATTCTAGTGTCCAACCATTTCAAAATTTCCTTCTTGACTACTTCTTTCATCATTGGGTTTAATCTCCTTTGTGGTTCAACTCTTGGTTTATATTGTTCATCCAATATAATTATGTGCATACAGATCGAAGGACTGATTCCTTTAATATCAGCTAAGGTCCAACCAAAAGCTTTCTTATATCTTTTTAATGTATCCAAAAGTCTTTGCTCTTGCAAATCAATTAACTCTGAAGATATAATAATAGATAATGTAGATGAGTTTCCCAGAAACACATACTTCAAGTGGTTAGGCAATATTTTTAACTCAACTTCAGGTGATTTTATAATTGACGGAACTAGATTCTTATCAGCATTTCTTGTAATATCCAGCATCTCAAATCATGAACATAATTTAATTCTTCATTTTCTATTTTGTCCGAAATAACATCATCTTTGTCTTCAAAATGTTATTTCTCTTCAAAATATTCTTTAAAATGCTCGTGCAATAGATGTTCACTAATTTTCATGTAAAAAAATTCATTATCTCTTTCAACTGTAGGGTATTTCATAAATTTTGCAATGTTAAAAGTCACTTCTTGATCGTTAACTCTCATAGTTAATTCTCCCTTTTGAACATCTATCATGGCTTTTCCAGTAGCTAAAAAAGGTCTCCTTAAAATTATAGGTATTTATTTATCTTCCTTCATATCTAAAACAATAAAATCTACAGGAAAGATAAATTTATCAACTTTTACTAACACATATTCTATAACTCCCTTAGGATATGTAATTGAACGATCCGCTACCCGAAGAGTTACAGAAGTAGGTGAGACTTCTCCTAATCCTAATCATTTGAAAATTGATAGAGTCATAAGATTAATGCTGGCTCCCAAATCACATAAAGCTCTTCCATAAAATTTTTCACCAATAGCACATGGTATAGTGATGTTGGCTCCCAAGTCACATAAAGCTCTTCCATAAAATTTTTCACATAAGATTAATGCTTGCTCCCAAATCACATAAAGCTCTTCCATAAAATTTTTCACCGATAGCACACGGTATAGTGAAATTTCCAGGATCTTTTAATTTTTCAAGAAGCTTTTTTTGAATAATTGCACTACACTCTTCGTTAAGTGCAACAGTCAGGATCTTTTAATTTTTCAGGAAGCTTTTTCGGAATAATTGCACTACACTCTTCGCTAAGTTGGATCTTTTAATTTTTTAGAACTTTTTCTAAATAATTGCACTACACTCTTCGCTAAGTGCAACAGTTTTGTTGTCTGTGAAAAATAATTACACTACACTCTTCGCTAAGTGCAACAGTCTCATTATCAATGAACTTCATTTTCTTGTTCAAAATATCTTTCATAAATTTTACATAATTGGGCATTTGCTCTAAAGCTTCTAAAAAGGGAATATTTACCGTTAATTTCTTAAGAATTTCTAAAAACTTGAAGAATTGTTTATCCTTTTTTTGTTGCTTCAATCATTGAGGAAACGGTGATGGAGGTTTCTCCACAATATTTTTCATTGGTGTAAGTGGATATTCTAAATCTGTATTCATGATCCTTTTCTTTCTTTATATCCACTTTCTCTTTTTCAGTTTCTGTTTCTTTTTGCACTCTTGTTTCCAATTCTTTTCCACTTCGTAATTGTATCATTTTTTTCTGTTCTTTTCCTTGATGTTTAGGATTTGGTTCCACAGTACTAGGAAAAGTTCCCAATGTTCGGTTACTAAGCGCAGTAGCGATATGCCCCAATTGGTTTTCAATATTCTTGATAGCACTTCTTTGATTTTATAACTGGTTTCCTTGAATTTGTAATTGATTTCCTTGATTATGCAATTATTGGCCCATGTTTAATATCATCTTTTTCATAGACAACTTCTTTTCCTTAATTTGAGTGTTACTGTTAAATCCTGGAGGATAAGAAGGTCTATAGTACATTTTTTTGGTTGGATGAATGTCCTAATGGGTTTACTGAGTTGTTTGCCCATTGTTGATTTGTAGAACTTTGTCGGATGGGGTTGTTCGCCCATTGTTGATTTGTAGAAGAATTGTTATTCCAATTAAAATTAGGATGATTCTTCAAATATGGGTTATAATAGTTTAAATAAGGATTGTTGGGTCTATTGTTAATCGCATCTAAAGTCTCATACGAAGGTTGAACATCCACAAATTGCCCAGATGAATTCTCTTCCATCATAGTGGGTGTTAGAGAATAATTCATTCCATAATGATATAATTTCTTTGATATTGCAGCAATCTGCGAAGCTAACATAGATATTGCATCAGAATCGTGGATATTAGCTACTCTTTTAGGATTTGCTCTTTCAGAGCGCCATTGAAAATTATTGGTAGCCATCTCTTCTATTAACGAATAAGCCTCATCAAAAGGTTTTGACATTAAAGAACCACCAGCCGCAACATCTATAATCGATCTAAGAGATCCCATTAATCCATTATAAAAAGTTTGAATTATCAACCAATCTGGTAACAAATGATGAGGGCACTTCCTAAGAAGATTTTTAAATCTCTCCCATGCTTCATATATCGACTCTCCATCAATCTGACAAAATGATGTTATGTTAATTCTAAGTTTAGCAGTTTTGGATGGAGGGAAAAATTTGGATAGAAATTTCTATGAAAGTTTTCCCCAATTTCTAATAGATCCAGGTGCTAACGAATTTAACCACATCTTAGCCTTATCCCTAAGTGAAAAAAGAAAAAGTCTAAGTCTAACAGCATCATTCGAAACTCTGTCATATTTAAAGGTAGCACAAAGTTCTAATAAACTAGCGAGGTATAAATTAGGATCTTCATTTGGTGTACCTTCGAATCAATTATTTTATATCATTTGAATAATAACAGGTTTAAGCTCAAATGAATTAACAACTACATCAGGATTTTGGATAGATAAGTGAATTTCAGATAATAGCAAGTTTAAGCTCAAATGAATTAGCAGCTACATCAGGATTTTGGATAGATAAGTGAATTTCATCTACTGTAGGATTTGCATAATCTCATAGGGGTCTAGGTTGGTGTTCATTATCTATTCCTTGATGTACCGTAGGATTTGCATAGTCTCTTAAGGGTCTTGGTTGGTGTTCATTTTCTATTCCTTAATTGTTCATAATGTTTTCCATTGTATCACAATTTCTAGTTCAAGCTCAAATGAATTAGCAGCTACATCAGGATTTTGGATAGATAAGTGAATTTCATCTACTGTAGGATTTGCATAATCTCATAGGGGTCTAGGTTGGTGTTCATTATCTATTCCTTGATGTATTGTAGGATTCACATAATCTCGTAGAGGTCTAGGTTGATGTTAATTTTCTATTCATTGATTGTTCACGTTGTTTTCCATTGTGTCAGGATTTCTAGGTTCTTTTCTTAGTTTTCTAATTCTTCTAACAGGGCATTCTAATTCCAAATCATAGGGTATAAGATTTTCAAATCCAAAATTACGCATACAATTGAAATCAGTACACATAAAAACAGTTAACTATATATGAAAATAAGTTGCAATTCAAGTAAAAGTTTTCTAATAGTCCTAATTTGTCTGTTACTCTAATTATGATTTTTTTTTACTCCCCGGCAACAACGCTAAAAACTTGATAGTGACTTTATATGCTTAAAAATACAAGAATTTGATATTATTGCTGGAAGATTTAAGTCCCCGGCAACGACGCATAAAACTTGACAGCGACTTTAAATATGCTTAAAAATACAAGAATTTGATACTATTGCTGGAAGATTTAAGTCCCCGACAATGACACCAAAAACGACAACGATTATAGATTCAATAAAAATGTGTATAAAATATTCAATAATTGCAAAGTCACACTTATCAATGCAAGTATACGTATCACTCAAGTAATAAATGACTCTAATGAAGTCCTGGATATCGATCCCACAAGGAGTAATACTAGAGGTTACGAACTAGGATTTAGAAAATCAATACTTAATCACAACAATACAGTTCAAATAAGTAAACATCACTTATCTCTAATTCCTCCACAAGCAAACTCCTCAAAGTTCCTCTGAATCTCTTCATTTTCTTTACAGCACAGAGATTTTTTTTTCGAAGCGGCAAGGAGGAAGAAATCTCTCATTTTCCCTCCACTCTTACAATCTCTCGAAGAATTCCTCACAATACTAACCCTAAATTAAACACTCTACACTCTACAAACAACAAAAACTTAGCGGACACCACCACGGGGCTCCTCTTTTTTTGGCCCAAATATTTCTCTTAAAGTTGTAGAAGAGTTTTCCAAGAGTTGCCTAAGCGTCCCTTAAAAAATCGTTCACATTCAATGCACCTGTTAAGAGAATCCGCCATTCTCGCCCTCGGCGACCTTCTAGAATATTTGATTCTAGACTCTCTTGAAAAACCCGCCGTCGGCACTGTTGGGCTCGCCGTCGGTGCCCTAGTTCAAATCTTCATATTTTGGTCATTTTTGCTCCAAATTCACTCCTTTTGCATCTTTTTGCTCAAATGACCATAATTCAACATATCTGCAACAAAACATAAAAAATACTCTTCTTTAAGGTGCAATATCATCAATATTAGTACGGAATATGTATGAAAATCTCAACATATTTTTTTTTGGTCATATATGAAAAATATGTTAGCACAAATCTTGAGGAAATCTGACTGTTCGTGAAGACACAATAGTTACGGGCAGAAGAATCGATCGATCAGTTATTATTCACCCAAACCAAGACAAAAAAAAATGTTTGAGTGAATCCCGGACCTATCAACCACTTCATTCTTTGGCTTCTTTTCCCCCAAAAATCGTAATATCATCAATCTGATCGATCAGTTTGCCCAAAGAACAAACCGATCGAGAGAGTCCTCTCACCTGCACTAAAAGAATTATGTTGATTAGCATTATATCCGACACTAATCCACAAAAAAAATCAAACTTTAAGTAAGATTAACATCATAATTCTTTTTTGTCGTTAAAATGGGGGTTGAAAAATGTGTTCGACACAAATCTTGGTGTCAGATTTAATGTCCATAAATACCATCGTTAACATGTTCCTTCTGATCAATAACTGATCCAAACGTATCGGGGCATTTTGTTCGAATATGACCAACACAAAATTGAGTCGACCTATGTAAAGTTGAGTGCATGGTAGAAGTTTTGAAGCATACTATTTGTTGTTTTTGTTGTTACGTTGGATGGATTGAGTTTCGAGCATATGTTGATGATCATTTCTCTTTCAGATTATGTGGGAGACATGTTGTTTTGGAATGAAGATGAACCTTAGTTCTCCTTCTTACTTTGTTGTCTAATATATTTTGTTGTTGTTTAGTTCCAGCATGCATTTATACTGATTGAATCATTTTCGGTGTCAAATCATTGGAGTTTATTAAACTTTTGTGGTGCTTCTGGTGAATCAAATTCAATTATAGATTAATGTAGTGGAAGAATGAAGTTTGATTGAACTTTTATTGTTTTGTGTTTGTTGTGCTATATTTTTAGCTTATTTTAATTCATTTTGTTTAAGAGTTACTGTTAATTTTATATATTTTGATGAATTATTTCAGTTGTTTGTCTTTTGATTTGTTTATTCCTTACAATAACTTTTTTCATTAATAAAGTTGGTGTGTGATCCACATTTTTCAATAAAAAAAAATTAGTTTCATTTTTTTTGAATGAAACTTGAAATGGCAGAAGAAACCGAGCTCTTTATCCCCCATAATTTGGTAAACTTGTCCGGTTTGAGCACTGTGAACGTCCCCTTTTCCCGCTCATCCCTTGTTTGAACTGGGGGAGATGGGGCGTCCCGTAAGAGAAAAGCTTCACTGGTCTGCTCGCTTCCCCTTGGCTCTGTTCCCCGTAAAACCCTAGCATTCAAAATCCAACCAAAGTTCTGCGCTCAAAGTCGTCGGAGAAGACGATTTCCCCTCCCTAAGAAGACGGTCTCTGTTCCTGAATGTAGGCTTTCTCGAACTTTCATTCGGAACCGCTGAGTCCCATTAATTTTTGTCTTATTTTTTCTTAGAATTGTTTCTGTTTGTTTGAGGTGACCATGGCTTGCGAAACTGTGTTTCGCACTTTCCTCCTTCCTTCCGAGTTGTCGCAGGGAATATCAGACTAGTGTTATGGATCTACATTGTCGGATTATTGTTATTTATCATTTTTCTATCTCTTTATCCACCCTAGATATTTCAAGTGTTTTGGTTTTATGCTTGTTGGCGTGCAGATAACGGTAAATACCGTCTGGCTTTCGCGTTGTTTATGTCTGAGGATTACGTAAGCGCGGTCACTTGCTTAGCTTATTTTCTTCAGTAGCTTAACTACATTGCATCGAATGACTTAGTTTATTGAGATTTGATATCCTTCGTATATTACTCAGCGGGCGCTTTTCATTGGTTTTGAATGGTTGCTAGATGACGGCTTTCATGGATGAAGGGATCACAGCTGTTGCGAACGGCAGTGTGATGGCAGCTTTTGCTAACGGCACGGTGATGGCTTCGTCGGTGAAAGTAACTTCTAGTTCTGTTGGGGCAGCAAGTGGAACGAGGCGAAGTGCCAGACGTTTAGGAAAGGAGAGGCCATACTACGGTAACAGGAGAGAGCTAGCTGAAGAGATGGTGGAACTTCCCAAGAAACGGAAGATATGCCAAGGAAAGCAGGTGTTTAAGACTTCGATTACTACATTGAAATCAAACTTAGCATTGGATGGTTTGAGTTCTTATGGGAGAAGAGAACCGGAAGAAGAGGAGACGGTGGCTTCCATGAAAAGCATGATTTCTAGAGGGAAAAAGGTGTCTCAGACTTCGAATGATCTTTTGGAGTCGAAAGTGGGATCTGATTCCGTGGAATTTAAACATGCTAGCGTAGTAAATGGGGCTGAAACAAGTGCGAAAGTTTGTTTGTTGTCAAATCAGTGGAAGGACAAGAACGGCATATCTTCGGAAACAGAGCTCAATACAAGTGACGAATGTGGGGATTCAGAGAAGGCATTCAATGGTTCAAACAAAAGCGCATATATGAGGGTGAAAGAAACCCTAAGAACCTTCAACACCAACTATCTTCAATTTGTTCAGGTATACTATTTTCCTTTTATGCTAATAATGCCCAACTTATGTTAGTGAAGCTTGAAGAGTTTGATTGACCCAAGGGCTCATTTACTTGAAGTTAAAATTATGTTTAGAAAAATGGTGAAGTAAGTTGATCCCATCAGTTGGTTGGATACTGTTTGAAATCGAGGTAGGCTTTAAAATTTACAAACATTTTTGAAAATTTTCGTAGTTAAGTTTTCATTTTCCCATTAGAAATGAGTAAAAATGGAATCATCATTTCAATTAATGTTCTCTCTACAAGCGAAGAAATGAGCCGAAAGAAATCAATTTTCACCATCCTTTTTCCGTCAATGACTGTATTTCTTTATTTTAAGTTTCCTAAGCAAGTTCTACTGATCCCAATTTATTTTCTTACATTTCCCAGTAATTCTTGCTATGAAATCTCAACCTTCTGTCCAAGTTCTTTTATCTCCGTACTGTTCTACCTTTCATTGTTCTGTTGCTCAAAAGTTTCTTAATAGACATACATTCTTGCGCATGTGTGCTTCCCTTTAATCATTCTTTCAGCCTTAATCATCCCAGTAAATTGTTCTCATTTTTTTTGAATTTAACATATTTTATTAAATTCCCTTTTCTTTTTAGCACCTAAAAAATATGCATCATAACTAAATGTTGTCATTATTTATAATTATTTTGAAATTTATTCCTACGCCACTGTGGATTGTTGGTTTATAGGATTTTGTTGATATTCCACATTTATCCATTCTACAAGAGTCTCCTGCAACGAATGGTGCTTTGTTTGTGCTCATTTCGTTAATGGATTTAGCCTAAATTTTGTGTTAAAGTTCCATTTTTAAGATAACCAACAAGCAGTATCTGAGCTGTTCCCAGACGTGGAATTGTTGCTTCTATACCATCTGCACAGTTATTCCGTAGCTTCAGGATTTTAGGCGACAAAATTCCAGAGCTGCTTTTCAACTATTCTTGTAATATAACGCATTCCTCTCGTGACAAACAAATTAACATTACCAATGAAGTCTAGAACCATTGTTATCCGATTCTTCATGTGCACTGTTCGCTTTTATTTAATGATAGTGTACTTTTTATTAAGCTATGTATTATTATTATTATTATTTTTTTGATTTATTCATGTGCTAATCTTAAAATAGCTTGCGTGATCAGTAATTTTTTATCGGTTTTACAGGAGGAAGAGCTAAGGGTTAAAAGCCTGGAGGCCCAGAATTTGAAAATTTCTAAGGAGTCAAAATCTAAGGTGTGTTTTCTAATTATTAGCTTTATTGAATGCTAGGAATTTGGTTTCATCCAAGTTTATTGTTTGGTTACATTTTGGTTGAAAGTATGAAGCATATGTTGCTTAAACGAGGAGTTCGTAAAAGAATGGGAATTCATATGCGCACTATATAAGTTTTCTATAATTAAAATGTAACACCTGAGAATATTTTCCTATATAATACGAAAGTGTTATAATTAAATCTATATCAAAGTTTGGATATTAATAGTTAAATACATAAGAATTGTGTCAAATATAAATAAATTTCCAAAAGAAANATTTTTTTTGATTTATTCATGTGCTAATCTTAAAATAGCTTGCGTGATCAGTAATTTTTTAACGGTTTTACAGGAGGAAGAGCTAAGGGTTAAAAGCTTGGAGGCCCAGAATTTGAAAATTTCTAAGGAGTCAAAATCTAAGGTGTGTTTTCTAATTATTAGCTTTATTGAATGCTAGGAATTTGGTTTCATCCAAGTTTATTATTTGGTTACATTTTGGTTGAAAAGTATGAAGCATATTTTGCTTAAAAGAGGAGTTCGTAAAAAAATTGGGAATTCATATGCGCACTATATAAGTTTTCTATAATTAAAATGTAACACCTGAGAATATTTTCCTATATANGTTGCTTAAACGAGGAGTTCGTAAAAAAATTGGGAATTCATATGCGCACTATATAAGTTTTCTATAATTAAACTGTAACACCTGAGAATATTTTCCTATATAATACTTCAGTGTTATAATTAAATCTAAACATTTCATGAATAAATATATTTCACTTTATAAAAAGTAATCTTAGGGCAATTTTTTGTGCTGTTAAAGATTTTAATTTTATATTAATAAATATCAAAGTTTGGATATTAATAGTTAAATACATAAGAATTGTGTCAAATATAAATAAATTTCCAAAAGAAAATTTGATTCTTTTAACTCGTTGTGAAGGGCGGTAAATTGAAAAGGGCGGTAAATTGACATCATTAATTCTTTCGCCTAAAAAACGTGGAACAAGAAATCCATCCCTGGTCTATGCGAGAGGGACCTGTTTTATTTTGATTCAATGGTTTTCTCAATCCAAGGGTAGCCAATCATGACAATTCGCATGTCCAGACCACCTTCCCGTTGTCGATGTAGGACGTAGCACGAGCTAATGTGATTAGGGTTGTAATTGAGTATAGTCNGAGACCACCTTCCCGTTGTTGATGTAGGACGTAGCACGAGCTAATCTGATTAGGGTTGTAATTGAGTATAGTCAAGCTAAGTATGTTTTAGACTGAACTTAGTTTGGCTATATTAGATGTTTTTATGTTTGGACCGAGCTTAAGCCAAGCTTGGTTTGATTAAAATTTTTAAAATTTGTATTTGACTTGTAACTGTTTCATTAATATTAACTGAATCAAAACCTCAACGAGTTAATTAACAAGTTAAAATTTGAATTAGTATTTGATTTTTCATATAAAATTATTAACTAATAATTTTGCAAATACAAATAAATAAGTGATAGATTAAATTTTGAATTAGTATATAACTAATTTACACAAATTAAATAAGATAATAATAAATTGCATATNGAAATACAAATAAATAAGTGATAGATTAAATTTTGAATTAGTATATAACTAATTTACGCAAATTAAATAAGATAATAATAAATTGCATATAGAATTTTATGAAATAAAAAATACAATAAATTTTAACAAATTATTTTATTAAAATTAAAAAAAGGAATTGTATTAAATTATTATATAATGATATTAAATTATAATATATTAATGTTATTTATGCAATTAATTAACNGAAATTAAAAAAAGGAATTGTATTAAATTATTATATATTAATGTTATTTATGCAATTAATTAACTTCTAGCTAATTAATATTATTTAATTATATAACTTAAATGATATAAGTTATCGTCGAACCTATTATATAACAGTTAATGAATTGCATGTTAAATAATAAATGAGTTTATTCGTGAATGTAAATAAACGATTGAAATTATTTTTGAATTTTATTTTTNTCTATTATATAGCAGTTAATGAATTGCATGTTAAATAATAAATGAGTTTATTTGTGAATGTAAATAAACGATTGAAATTATTTTTGAATTTTATTTTTTTATCCTTTAAGCTTTTAAAATTTATTCAATTTTTTTAACTAATTTAAATAGATTTAACATAATGTTAATTGAACTGCTTTCGAGTTGCTCATTGAATGCATTGATTCCTTTGCAGACCTACATTATTGAGCTGATTAAATATGCTTATACTATCCATTTTATTATTCTACTTATTACAATAAAGTGGGTGACAAATTCCATCTCTTAAATATACCCAAAATAACTCCTAACTTGTTATTCCAATGTATACAAATACAATAAAATCAATATAATCAATTTAAGCAGAAGTAATTTAAATTATTTAATTTAATTACATTTACAGGGCATCGAAACACACCAATTTTTTTAATAAAAAAATCAATTTTATCTGATACGTAATCTGAAAATTTTTCTACTTTATATAACAAATTATTACTCACACAATATAACATGAGGTATAAATCTAACTCGAAGATTATATCATGTTCATAGAGTTCATGTGCAATCCATCATTATTGCTATTGAGCCATATTTAGGACCTTCAATTATTATTTTGAATTATTTCGCCCCACTTACGTAGGGATCATAAATAAATCTTTTCCAACGTGCCCCCCATGACATGACATTTTTTAAGTTTCATATCTTCATCATTAAATGTTTATTAAACATATAAATAGTNAGTAAATTGAAAAGGGCGGTAAATTGACATCATTAATTCTTTCGCTTCAAAAACGTGGAACAAGAAATCCATCCCTGGTCTATGCGAGAGGGACCTGTTTTATTTTGATTCAATGGTTTTNCAGCGGGCGCTTTTCATTGGTTTTGAATGGTTGCTAGATGACGGCTTTCATGGATGAAGGGATCACAGCTGTTGCGAACGGCAGTGTGATGGCAGCTTTTGCTAACGGCACGGTGATGGCTTCGTCGGTGAAAGTAACTTCTAGTTCTGTTGGGGCAGCAAGTGGAACGAGGCGAAGTGCCAGACGTTTAGGAAAGGAGAGGCCATACTACGGTAACAGGAGAGAGCTAGCTGAAGAGATGGTGGAACTTCCCAAGAAACGGAAGATATGCCAAGGAA
>JXCR01082203.1:460548-480973 GCA_002079205.1 Phalaenopsis hybrid cultivar
TGCCCCCCATGACATGACATTTTTTAAGTTTCATATCTTCATCATTAAATGTTTATTAAACATATAAATAGTTTTTAAAACATATTGAATAACTAGATATGTAAAAAAAAGATACAAGATGCCTTAATTTAGCATCACAACTAGCAAATAAAACTTTCATATAATCAATATTAATTAACTTGCTTGCTTGTTTTATTAAAGTTTTCACTTGGTTAATGGTTGTGAATATTAGGCTATAGAAATGAATTTCAAAATATGAAGAAATTAAATTACATTGCAATCATTAAAAGTGGGAATGTCCGTTTTGAGTGGCTTACCATAAGCTGAGGCAATAGAGTATAACACTTTTTGAGTAAAATATTGAAATTTCAAACTAAAGAGGCGAATCTAAACCATAATGATTGGTGGTTCCGTCTGTGGGTCAAAATCCACAGACTATTTCAGAATTTTCATTGTTCTGTGATCAATCCAGATTATTCTTCTAGTAAATAATCTTCTAACAGATTATTCTTCATTATTTAGTTCTATAAGAATGTGTCTCTATCTAATAGTCCAATTTNGGACTATTTCAGAATTTTCATTGTTCTGTTATTAATTCAGATTATTCTTCTAGCTAATAATCTTCTAACAGATTATTCTTCATTATTTAGTTCTATAAGAATGTGTCTCTATCTAATAGTCCAATTTTTCACTCCCCAAAAAGGTGCATAAGCTCAAATTTCTTACGAATCAGCTTTATTTTGGGATGGCCATACAAAAATTTTCTGACCAAGTTCAGTCGGCACGAGGAAGGAAGTTGAATACCTTCAGCTTCTGTAAAAAAGATGACAAACTTTCCATTCTTCCTATCAGGTTTCTTGATGTCATCTGCCCACTCAAACGAAAGAGAGAAAAAACACGATTTAGGTGTTTCTGAGGCGTGGACACCGACAAGTGCAACAACATAAGATCTGTCCGAAGCCATCTCCAATAGATGGAGGTGCGGCGTAGTAGAGCAGAGANCTATTTTGGGTCGGCCATACAAAAATTTTCTGACCAAGTTCAGTCGGCATGAGGAAGCAAGTTGAATACCTTCAGCTTCTGTAAAAAAGATGATAAACTTCCCATTCTTCCTATCAGGTTTCTTGATGTCATCCGCTCACTCAAACGAAGGAGAGAAAAAACACGATTTAGGTGTTTCTGAGGCGTGGACACCCACAAGTGCAACAACATAAGATCTGTCCGAAGCCATCTCCAATAGATGGAGGTGCGGCGTAGTAGAGCAGAGAGCAAATTGGAAGGAGCAGAAACCCGAAACAGGGAGCCGCGAAGCTCTTGCAATCTCAACTCGAGGGATAAATTGGAAGGAGCAGAAACCCGAAAGAGGGAACAAGAGCAGAAATGAAGCCCCTGCGATCTCAGAGCAAATTGGAAGGAGTGGAATCCCAAAACGAGCTGGAGCGACGAATCCCCTGCTATTTCAGCTCGAGCCCGAGGACGAGAGGCGACGACTGGAAGGCGAGGGATGANCGAAGCCCCTGCGATCTCAGAGCAAATTTGAAGGAGTGGAATCCCGAAACGAGCGGGAGCGACGAATCCCCTGCTATTTCAGCTCGAGCCCGAGGACGAGAGGCGACGACTGGAAGGCGAGGGATGAAGCCCGACGCATGAGCACAGTCGGCTCGATCGACGAAGCCGATGACGCATGTGCAGCAGACGAGGACGTACGTCGACAACGGCGACAACGATAAGAGAGTTTGATCGACGAAGAGAACCAGGGATCGCCATGGCAAAACTTTAGCAGTGTGAGCGCCATCGATATATATATATATATGATCAGTAATTTTTTANACGCATGAGCGCAGTCGGCTCGATCGACGAAGCCGATGACACATGAGCCGCAGACGAGGACGTACGTCGACAGCGGCGACAACGATAAGAGAGTTTGATCGACGAAGAGAACCAGGGATCGCCATGGCAAAACCCTAGCAGAGTGTGAGCGCCATCGATATATATATATATATATATATATATTAGAAAGCCCAAAGACTAATATATTAACTAGAAAGAAAGATACAAATATAATGTGTTGGAGGGCCCAAACATGGTGCCCTGCCCAAACCAAAACCACAAGGGGTTTCAAAACTAGAAAATACGAAAAAATACATTAGTCATAANGTAACAAATTATTACTCACACAATATAACATGAGGTATAAATCTAACTTGACGATTATATCATGTTCATAGAGCTCATGTGCAATCCATCATTATTGCTATTGAGCCATATTTAGGACCTTCAATTATTATTTTGAATTATTTCACCCAACTTACGTAGGCATCATAAATAGATCTTTTCCAACCTGCCCCCCATGACATGACATTTTTTAAGTTTCATATCTTCATCATTAAATGTTTATTAAACATATAAATAGTTTTTAAAACATATTGAATAACTAGATATGTAAAAAAAAGATACAAGATGCCTTAATTTAGCATCACAACTAGCAAATAAAACTTTCATATAATCAATATTAATTAACTTGCTTGCTTATTTTATTAAAGTTTTCACTTGGTTAATGGTTGTGAATATTAGGCTATAGAAATGAATTTCAAAATATGAAGANCGTCCTGCCCAAACCAAAACCACAAGGGGTTTCAAAACTAGAAAATACTGAAAAATACATTAGAGTCATAAAGAAAAAACCTAAAATGCTGAAATACATAGCATCAGGTGACTAGAGATGAACCCAATTTGATTTTATTTCTGCCTCTGCTTCTAGGAAAAGAACAAGCTAATAAGTTGGTAATATGATTGTCTTTGCCAGTAGTAACCAATGTATCATCCAATATGTTCCCGAGCTGGATTCGACCTCCATTCTTCTTCTTCCTCCTGGAATAGACCTGCCATTCTTCTTCCAAAGATTGACTCACCTAATCTTGGTCTAATGTGTGCTAGAGATGTGCAGATTGTTGAACATTACAAACAACAACATGTTGTACCAGTTGATATGTTATTGGATTAAATGAGCACTCTCGTATGTCTTGACATATAAGTGAGTCTTCTTCAATAACAGTGGGTAGTATAAGCATAACTGTATTTGTAGCTGTAGTATGTTGTTGTTCTTCAGGAACTGCGGTGTTGGGAAGAGGATCAGGTTGTATCTTCTCAACAGGAGTAATAGGTGGCTCTTTAGCGGTATTCGGCCTTAGATGAGGATGCAAACAATAGCAAATAGTAGAGATGTGGCCAAACATACTACAATGAAAGCAATAAGGAGGATGTGGTTCCATTTCAACATTTTGCCAATACCCGTTGTGANAGCTCTTAGTTATTCTATTTTTGGAAGGCATAATGATTAAAAAAAATTCATTTGATTAGAAATCAATTTGTTAGAAAAATATCAAAATCCCAATTGATAATTGAAAAAATAAAATTTCTGACCTTACTCTTTTCTTCCTTATCAACATACACTTCTCGCTATCTCCTTGTTTTCTATTCTTTTTTTGCGTTTTCATATTTCTTTTTTCTACAATTTATGTCATATTTCCCATCAGTTTGCTACGTTTCCATCATTTTTACTCTGCTTCATTTCATCCACTATAACTCATAAAAATGGAAAGTTATGGAACTTAAATGCATGATANGACTTTTTAGTATTGGATGTGCCAAACGAGAAATATCCTAAATTCCATCTCTCTCCTTAAATTGATCACTGCTTATGAATGAAATGTGGCTTTCCAACCTTAATAGAAAGTTTTTGCATTGGTGTCTTATTTGATAGTTAGTTTTTTAGCTACGCACAACACCATTTTGGCATTATCCACTTGAAGAGCGGTGATGAGACTAATCAACTCACTAATTCTTCGACCAAAACATCTAAGGGAACCACAACCAACTATCTATTTGGGATTCTCTTGCCCAACTATACTCTACAAAAATATCCATATTTTCCAGAGTTAACTGCAAGCTCAATCCTGACCATTCCTTGCATAAAAATGCGTCCAACTCTAACTAACCAAGGGTGTATTTACCCTCTTGCTATATTTAGGTACACAATGATATTATGCATTCGTGTTATCTGAAGCAATCGAGAGAATTATCAAAAAGGCAATGAGAATTAATATTCAGCTTGTTTGTTGCTATGCTATTTTTTAAGCTTTCCTCTTTTCATATTCTTCGACGAATTCACAATTTTTGAAAAGGGTGTTGTTTATAGCTAAAAAAAGCAAACTATTAAAGCTTAAAGTATCAATGTCTTAAGAAAAGCTGAACAACACACAATGTTATGGCTAATTTTCATTGCCTTTTGATAATTCTCTCGGTTGTTTCAGATAACACAGATGCATAGCATATTGTTTAGCTAAATTTGGTAGGAGGACAAATTCACTCTTGTTTAGTTAGAGTTGGAAGCTGCTTTTTTTCCCCTAGGAATAGCAAGATTGAGCTTGCAGTTGGCCCCAAACAATATAAATATTTTTGTGGAGTATAGTGGAGCAGGAGAATCCCATTTGGATAGTTGGTTTCAGTTCCCTTAGCTTCAATGGTGGGAGAATTAGTGAGCTGACTAGTCTTCAAGTGGACGGGTGAAGAAACAAATGTCAACTTGTTAAGAAGCTCAAAATGGCATGTTGGAAAAGACTTGGTAAGGATATTNGGAATTTCCTCACTAGAGACGTCAAGAGAAAGCTAGAGTATTAGTTTCAACCTCAGTGAGAATAAGTGCAAACTTCCCATTTTTTTTTCCAAAATTTTTAATAAAAGTGTGATCACTGCCACCTTTAAGAGCATCATGGTACGATTGTGGAACGTTGCATGACTTATCGATAGCAAAAACAGGCTCTGAACCTGGAGGAGGGGCACGAGTAGGAATGGGCAAAACGCCGGAAAGGGCATTTGCATAGGAAGGGAGCGTTGAGGTCATCTCCCTCACAAGATGGTCACGGTCAGGAAAGGAAAGAAAAGGTCTGAAGGGCCGCAAGGAAGCGAGGAAGTTGTTGCCGCTTTCCGACTCGGTTCGTCTGGAACGAAACTGCGCAGAAGAGGCGCGGGCAGAATCGCAGAAGGTGATGATTGCGCAGAACGACGCGTGCAGAAAGGATGCCGCAGAAGCGAGACGCCGCAGAGGCGAAGCCCTACGTTGTTGGGCGCGAAAGAGAGGACGACGAACGCAAAGGCAAGTTCGTCTCCGCCGTCAAGTGCGAAAACAAACGTACGTTGTCGAAGAGGATGAATTGAAGGCCGAAAGAATTAAACCAGGGTTTCGCCATCAGGCGAAACCCTAGCAGAGCATATCGCCATCGGGAGAGTGGATATGATAATTAGAAATCAATTTGTTAGAAAAATATTAAAATCCCAATTGTTAATTGAAAAATTAAAATTTCTAACCGTACTCTTCTCTTCCATATCTACATACACTTCTCGCTATCTCCTTGTTTTCTATTCTTATTTCGCTTTTTCATATTTCTTTTTTCCACAATTTATGTCATATTTCCCAGCAGTTTGCTACGTTTCCGTCATTTTAACTCTGCTTCATTTCATCCACTATAACTCATAAAAATGGAAAGTTATGGAACTTAAATGCATGATAAATGTAAATGCATGTACGCACATATAGTCAAAGTAATCTTTTAATTTTAAACCATTATATTATTACATCCATATGATGAGATCTAGCCATTGCATGAAGGGCAAAGTGACAATTATTATTTTCCTTAACTGCTCTATAAAATTGCACAACAAAATTAAAGTAAAAATCTTAAGAAAATTTAATCAATGTAGAAATTAATTCTATAACATTTGAGATTTGGTATCAATTTTTATATCTCAAAATTAAAGGTTTGTAGTTTAAAATACAATGAAATGATTTTTGTTGATTTTCATCAAAGTTTGTGTTTTTTTATTCTTTACTTTTTATTAGATTGTTGTCGAAGTTCTCTTTTTTCACAAGCATTCAAACTGATGAGGAAATTTCTAATCTCTACTTTTACTAATCTATGTACTTTTTCTTTTACTCACAAAAGCAATTTGAAGAAGAAGAAATCAGATACTTTGGAGATGAGGAGAATGGGAATCAGCATAGATAATGCCATAATAGTTAGATAGTTATGATTAAACGAGATCTATAGATGAAGCTCTAGTGAGAGTTGAAGTGGCTTTGGCATGACATGTTGTATTTGTTGTATTGTAAAGGGGAATGTGTGCAGCTTCAAAATAAATGGAGCTAATTGTGAGATGTCGCGCTTGCGTAGATGGTGAATAAATTGAGTCTCACTATCTAAAATAGCCGAAGCACAACTCACAATAAAACGATAGTATGATATCTCATCCATAAAAAAATTCATTTCTAGAGGCAATATGTGAGATTTCACTCACAAAAATTAGGTTTCACTCAAAAAAACTAAATAAATTTAAAAGAAATATAGGAAAATTTAAGTTAAGAGACGAACTTGAAGATAAATACGAAATTATAGAATTTAATATAAGCTAAGAGACGAACCTGAAGATCAGATTATGATTTATAGGATTTAATTTTTTAAATATGATAAAATTTTGAAGTATATAATTATTTTTAAAATATGATAAATTTTTTATATATAATTATTTTAAATTATTTTATATTTCGAACAATACCGATTCGAACATATGACTGATCGTGTTTGATTCATTTATAAAACAAATGAAAAAAAAATTGTTCGTGTTCGTACTATTTGCTTATCGAACGAATCAAACATGAACTCCCCGACAAGCTGAACACGAACAGTTCGTGAACAACAAGCTTTTTTGACGGCCCTACATGCATGAATGTCGCATGTGAGGGTTCTTAGCGACCACTTTATCATCACAATAAGACTCCATATAACAACTGTGATTTTTGGGTTGAGAGAGCACCCCAGACCAAGAGAAGTGAAAGATGAACTTGAATGATTCCTTCCATGTAATACTTTTAATTGTACATAATTGTCTCCACATGAAGTTATTGTGGAGATTATTGCTAACGGCTTGATAAGTTTGGGAAAGATCAATAATAATGTAGTGAATGATCTTCTCAATACCAATAGATGATCTAGCAGTCGTGATGCTGGCTCCATGGGCTTTTATTGTTGATAAATCTTTTGGCATAGTGTGGTTTTTGATGGACAAATTATACAGTACATTCTAAAGTTGAATGACTCGAGATTGATTTGTGGATTGAAGAGATTTTCAATGGTGATCCAAGTATCAGAGCAAGATTCAAGTTTTAAAACATAAGAGTAACATAGAAATGAATATTGAAGGTATGAGTGCGGTTAAAGATTTTGTTCGATTAACATTGTTGCTTTATTATGAGGGTAGGAGAAAATTTTTCAGCGACCAGGGTGTTTGAGTGGCTAGCTGGTGCAGCCATCTAAATAACCATCAAACTATATGGTTTCAATAGGTTAATAATTTTAGAGTGCCACAATATAGTTATAGACATCAAGTTAAATTTGATGTATTTTTTTGTTGTTACATGCAAAATTTAAGCTGAGGTGGAATAGAGATGTCACTTATTTTAAGCGTGGTGGTTGAGGATGATTGTTGAGATTGATTTATGGATCAACGAAGAAGGAAAAAAACATAAAATGAAAGAAAAGTACTTTTGACTTGAGGCAAAACAATTCTCTGATACCGTGTGAATTACTGAAAGTATATATAAAATTGAGAAGCCTAAAGAAAAGCTGATCAACAAACACCATTAAAACTCATTCTCATTGCTTTTTGTTTATCCTAGCCGTTGATTCTAACACATAGAGGTTGGTATGATGAAACATTGTTAGAGTTTTCCCTTATCTTTGCTTCCTTTTTTTCTTTGCAATTTTTGATTAACTTCTGTGATAGGCTGCCTAAGACAAATTTATGAGAATCCTGATTTTAGTAGTAGCTTATGGACCAATTTAGTTTAAAAAATATTGATTTACAATAAACCTAAATCTAATTAATATAAGGGACTAATATAAGAGATGTTTAAAATTTATATATTTTTTCTGAAGTGATTTTTTATTATCTTATTTTTATTTGCTCAACTTTTAATTATTTTATTATGCTAGTTTAGATTCAGTTTTATTTTGGTATTTAACACACTGTCGTGCGAGCTTTAAACTTGAGATCAAAAGAAGAATGATGAATCAAAAGCTTATGCTGGCTTGGGTTTGGCTCGACTAATTTTAACCCTAGGTTGTGGCTTCTTAGAAGAGGGAGGGTTTGAGCTCCTTGCTGATAGGATGCATGTCCGTTGGGCACGAATTGGGATTGTGAAGGTTGGGGACGAGGTGCGTCCTATTGCTGGAGAGACGGGAATAGGATTTAGCGCTGGTCGCTGGTGAAGCTTAACCCAGTTAAGCCATGCAATGGCCGCCAAATGCGCTGACGCTCTATATGAACAAGCCACGAGGTGTCAAGAGCAGTTGAGGCAGTGTCGCAATCAGGGCGGCCGGCTCGCCTGTATTGNAAACTTTTAATTATTTTATTATGTTAGTTGTTTAGCTTCAGTTTTATTTTGGTATTTAACACACTGTCCTGCGAGCTTTAAACTTGAAATCAAAAGAAGAATGATGAATCGGCTCGACTAATTTTAACCCTAGGTTGTGGCTTCTTAGAAGAGGGAGGGTTTGAGCTCCTTGCTGATTGCTGATAGGATGCATGTCCGTTGGGCACGACTTGGGATTGTGAAGGTTGGGGACGAGGAGCGTCCTATTGCCGGGAATAGGATTTAGCGCTGGTCGCTGGTGAAGCTTAGCCCAGTTAAGCCATACAATGGCCGCCAAATGCGCTGACGCTCTACATGAACAAGCCACGAGGTGTCAAGAGCAGTTGAGGCAGTGTCGCAATCAGGGCGGCCGGCTCGCCTGTATTGCGCGCTTCTGATAACCCTACTTTTGATCTTCAGTAAACGGTAAACCGAATATATTTTTAGGTAAAGAAAAAAAAATCTGATATATTTTTTAGGTCATTCAGAAGTATTTAAAAATTCAAAGTTCCTTCAATAGAGAGGCGAATTTCATAACAGGAGGAAGGGTAACTTTGGAGCTCCTAGATAGCAAGCACTAAGAATGGAGTATATTTATAAGCTGCTCGATTGCTTTTGCACTTTTTATACTTTTTTTTTGAAATTTATTCCCTTTTTCACAAGGCTTTAACACATGATTGTTAATTCAAACACGTCACGATGATATTAAATACTAAACCGAAGATTAGAGAACTTTTAAACTTGCTTCTAAGCTTTATATTATTTTTTGNTTTTTTTTTGAAATTTATTCCCTTTTTCACAAGGCTTTAACACTTGATTGTTAATTGAAACACGTCGCGATGATATTAAATACTAAACCGAAGATTAGAGAACTTTTAAACTTGCTTCTAAGCTTTATATTATTTTTTGNGCCTGTATTGCGCGCTTCTGATAACCCTACTTTTGATCTTCAGTAAACGGTAAACCGAATATATTTTTAGGTAAAGAAAAAAAATCTGATATATTTTTTAGGTCATTCAGAAGTATTTAAAAATTCAAAGTTCCTTAAATAGAGAGGCGAATTTCATAACAGGAGGAAGGGTAACTTTGGAGCTCCTAGATAGCAAGCACTAAGAATGGAGTATATTTATAAGCTGCTCGATTGGCTTTTGCACTTTTTATACATTTTTTTTTGAAATTTATTCCCTTTTTCACAAGGCTTTAACGCTTGATTGTTAATTCAAACACGTCACGAAGATATTAAATACTAAACCGAAGATTAGAGAACTTTTAAACTTGCTTCTAAGCTTTATATTATTTTTTGCACTTTTCATTTTCTAAACTAAGATCATTTTGTTTCCAACTGTGTTCTTATGTGCTAATTTTTTTTAATGATTATTCCCAAACCATATTCCGAAGATAACAGTTTGGTTACATCTTGTAGCTGTTACTCTCCGGTTCTATATTTGTACAAAAAAAAAACTACTTTCTTAAATAAATGCCTGTGATTATATGACATTTTTAAGCCTCATATATTCATTATTTCATTGAATTGCCTTGTAGAATTCTAATTTGTCGTTCACTTTCCCTTACAGTTCTTGCCCGTTGCAGCTTGTGAGCATCATCTTAATGATGAGTTTGTGTTCGTTGATTAATTTGGTATTTCCAAAATCTTGCTCTTATGCAGGTGCCAAAATGTGATGTAGATATTAAACACGCATCAAAGCGACCTGATCTTAAGGCCATAACTAAGGCAAGGCTTTTTCTATCCTTGTAGATCCTCATTTTCCTTGAAAATTTTGTTTTCTTTGCTTATTGGTATTTAATGTTACTTTGGATGAATGATTGTTACCTTGCCATTTATTTTAGTATGTGGGATCAGCCTTCTACCTTGAGGTTTTTGTTACCTGATTTATGCTGTTTGTTGAATCATCTAGTTACATGCATTGGTAATTAGGATGCTGAAAGTTTGTTGCTCATTCCATTTGTTTAATTTTAAATATTCAAGGCATTCTTTTGCTTGACAATGATTCAATCATTACTTTTGGTTGTTGTTTTCTTGTCTAATACTACATCTTAAATGTGACGTTCATTTGTCCACTTATATTCCTTTTGAGGTGATTATGTCCAAGTATGCTTGCTCCTTGTGACGGCCTTATCAGTTAAGCTTTTTAGTATTGGATGTGCCAAACGAGAAATATGCTAAATTCCATCTCTCCTCAAATTGATCACTGCTTATGAATGAAATGTGGCTTTCCAACCTTAATAGAAAGTTTTTGCATTGGTGTCTTATTTGATAGTTAGTTTTTTAGCTACGCACAACACCACTTTGGCATTATCCACTTGAAGAGCGGTGATGAGACAAATCAACTCACTAATTCTTTGGCCAAAACATCTAAGGAACCACAACCAACTATCCATTTGGGACTCTCCTGCCCCACTATACTCTACAAAAATATCTATATTTTCCAGTGTTAACTGCAAGCTCAATCTTGACCATTCCTTGCATAAAAATGCGTCCAACTCTAACTAACCAAGGGTGTATTTGCCCTCTTGCTATATTTAGGTACACAATGATATTATGCATTCGTGTTATCTGAAGCAATCGAGAGAATTATCAAAAAGGCAATGAGAATTAATATTCAGCTTGTTTGTTGCTATGCTATTTTTTAAGCTCTCCTCTTTTCATATTCTTCTACGAATTCACAATTTGTCAAAAGGGTGTTGTTTATAGCTAAAAAAAGCAAACTATCAAAGCTTAAAGTATCAATGCTTTAAGAAAAGCTGAACAACACACAATGTGATGGCTAATTTTCATTGCCTTTTGATAATTCTCTCGGTTGTTTCAGATAACACAGATGTATAGCATATTGTTTAGCTAAATTTGGTAGGAGGACAAATTCACTCTTGTTTAGTTAGAGTTGGAAGCTGCTTTTTCCCCCTAGGAATAGCAAGATTGAGCTTGCAGTTGGCGCCGGACAATATAAATATTTTTGTGGAGTATAGTGGAGCAGGAGAATCCCATTTGGATAGTTGGTTTCAGTTCCCTTAGCTTCAATGGTGGGAGAAGTGAGCTGACTAGTCTTCAAGTGGATGGGTGAAGAAACAAATGTCAACTTGTTAAGAAGCTCGAAGTGACATGTTGGAAAAGACTTGGTAAGGATATTAGTTGGTTGATCTTGAGATGAAATATAATGAAAAATAAGCTGCTTAGATAAAATGCATTCTAGAATGAAATGATCATCAATTTTAATGTGTTTTGTGAAGGCATTGAAGACGAAATTGATAGCAATAGACATTTTTTAAATATTATCACAATCAATTGAAGTTGTGGGGGTAGGAAACAAAGGGGATGAGGCCACAGCGATAGCTGCTTAATACTATACTTCAATTGATGTATGAGCAACGATGGATTGCTTTTTTGGATAGCAGTAGATTAACGCATTGCCTCGATACGCACAATATTCATTAGTAGACTTCTCATCGATAGAATCTCTTGCCCAATTGCTATTCAAATATGCATGAAGTTAAAGATTACCATGGGAAATAGAAATGTCACGAGTGATAGTATCTTGAACATAGCGAAAAATGTGTTTGTGAAATTGATAATGAGATTGGTGAGGATCATGCATAGGTTGACAAACTTTATTTACAACAAGGGGAAGTAGGTTAGCTGATGAAGTAATTCAAGATTAGCAAATTTTTGGTTCAATTGAAGGCACAACCGACAATTTGAGAGGAAGATGTGTAGATGTAGCTTTATAAGGCTGCATTCCTGTTTGGTGAGGCATATTCTTGGCGTAAGAAGTCCGATTTAAAGTAAGATGGTGTGATGTTTGAATGAACTGTTGTTCCAAGGTATGGGCAACAACTCCAACTTTCTTTTGATTGAATTAACTTTGGAGCTTTTCAAGAAGAATTTAATGGGGCTTGCATTATTACTTGTGAGAAGTTTGTCATGCACTTTTATATGAAAATAAACTTGAATATGAGCAGGGTTATAAATCTGACAAGGCTGGTAGATTTAACTTTTTTTGAAACCTTAGTTTTATAGATAAGATGTAGCAACGTACCATTGTTCTGTAGCTGGTTTCAAAATAAGGTAACATGATTCAAAAATTGAGTTTATTTAAATCCTTGTGGTTGTGTCATATATACATCTTCATGAGGAGTTCCATGAACAAAAGCCTTTGTTACATTTAGCTATATAATAGGCCAGAGATAATGAATGGTTATTGTATGAGGTAGGCAAAATCTAGTATTTGCCACGGGACTAAATGCCTCATAATTGTCAATATTGTATTGTTTATACCCATGAGCAAAAAGTTTTTCTTAATGCCGGGTAATAGATTCGTACAAATTATATTTAAGTTTGAAAATCCATTTCTTGCCTAAAACATTATAGCAGAGATGAGATGGAACTAATGTTCAAATGTCTTATTATTGAAAATCATAAAATTCATTTGTCTTAGCTTGGTGCCAATCATGATGTTTGGCAACCGCTTTATAAATGGTAGGTAGTAGTGGGGACTCAAAATGATGAGAAATTTTAAGGGTATATTTCGGGCAGCTGCGCAACAACTATGGTAGAATGCTGTTTCGCAGAAGTTGCTGAGGGTAAACTGCTGTCTGTTTACTTTTGACAGTTTGAAAACAACTAAACAGTCGCTGTTTCTGGACAAATGACCATTTTGCCTTTGTATTGTAATACTGTTTACAATAGAATTGTTCATACTAGTTTTTCCCATACTGAAAAATAAATATTCAGTTTGAACATTAAAAAAAAAAATAAACACCTTTAAACAGTGAGTAACAGGACTTTCAAAATTAAAAGAAAAGACTACTAAATTACAATAAATAATATGATAATATAATTTTTAAAATGCTGCGGGTGTGGGTCACGAGATAAGTCTTCCTCCAAGGAAACTCTCCACACTCAATTACTCTCCGCGGTGGAATTCTCTAACACATTTGCCCATCTAAAGAAGTCACAAATTTTTGTTCTTTTCATTTAATATCTATAAAACTGTCTCTCGTAGCCATGTAGTTGCCGCGAAGTAAGCAGAGAACAAAGTAGTCCGCAATAACAATTTTTCCTTATGGCTTAAAAATAAATGCCATCAGATATAACACTAGTAAAAATTAATAACAGAAGTTATTAATTAAAGTTTTCTGCAACAGTGAGGCGTCAAAGAACTAAGTATACGAAAGAATCTCTCACTACAAGTTTACAACATACCTTATACAAAAAGGATTTTTAGTTTCCGTTTTCCCATGTAATACTGAGCTTGTTTGCGTCACATATGCATATCATTAAAAAGACCTTTCAAAAGAACCTCAAAAAACATAACACTGAAAAAGTAGAGGAAGTTCGCTGTCTTCATCAAGACCCACTTGTGATACTTACCAATAACGACATACAGACCATCCAAAAAAACATATAAAATCAAACATCTCATCATAAATCTCCAAAACCCTAAAAAAAAGCATGCAATATTTATTTTACATGTTACCCATAGTTGCCTTGTCGACCATCCAAGTTGGAGAAAAATAAATGTAAAAGGAAAATAGTGCATATTACTTATATAAAAAATTGATATAAGAAATTTCAAATGCTCGTGTGTAAAATATGGTTACAATAAATAGTGATTCGTTTCAACAAACATTACAATAAAAAGAATTACAAAATAACCTTCTCGCTAATCAACTTCCAACTATTGCATCCGTAATTCATTCCCTCAACTCTGCCATCGGTTGTACCTTCCCTATCTTGAGTGCAGGTCTTAGACACCTCATTTTTAGCTTGTGACAAAGCCTAACCATTGCGGTATTCACGTGCCTCTTCAGTGACATATAAATGATCATCATTTGTCCGTAAAAAATCATTATCATTGTGGGAAAGATGCCGCCAAATATAATTATGGAGAGTCATCGTGCATTTACAATCTACACCTAATTGAGAAAGTGTTAAGTTTACATATCATGAAGTATCCCATTTTTTCTTCTAAACTCCAAATGTCCTCGCAATGACTCCACGTAAGGAGTATGTTTTGTTGAATATTTCTATCCTTACTCGCATGACATTGCTAGCTCTCTCAAAGTCAAGTATGTGGTATTTCAACATTTGGATAGAACTTCAGATACCCTCATTGTAACGAATACCCTTCATCGACCAAATATTATTTATCTGATGTGAATAGAATGATTAATGTTGAAGTCAAATAAAATAAGTGACTGGTTCAGTCTTGAGCAAACCTATGGTGGATGTTTGAAGTTGTATTTCTTCATTCGTGTTGCAAATTTGAAGGTTTGATTGTCATGTGTGCTCCTCTCCTAACCAGTCATGATAAAAGTGAAACACATGTTAAATTCAAATACAACCATGAGATTTTGCGTCGGTAACTCACAACGGCTGATGAATGCGATTTTCTCATTATTTGATGTCCCATTTATCATCAACGTACGAGGATGTCATGCAAGGGGAGAGTTCTATGTACGTGCTCTAATGCTAGTACATCAAACACACTGCAGCAGTAGCTCTTATTATGCGCCTTTCGCTATCCGCAGTCATGTATTTATGTGTCAAAACAGCCAACACATAAGCATCAACAAATTAGTTACAATCATATAATATTATGTATAAATTCAGCTTTAAAATAAAATTAGAGAAGTAAATAGAAGAAATAATTATAAAAAATAATATTGCAAATTAACTTTGACATCGTCCCAATGAAAAATGTGATAAAACTAAAAATAAATGAAAATGTCCATTGTAGCAAGAAATGTAAAATGTCCCACAAGAATATAAAAAAAACCAAATGTCCCTTAATTGTCACTGTTCACATGAAAATAATATAAATAATTCACCAAACGACCAGGGTCGTCATTTTGAAAAACTATCTTCGTGTCAGATTTGTAAGCAACTTTATCGAGACTAGATACAACATGTCTTCTTAAGTTTATGGAGTTGCCTCCGAAATACACATATCTTACTGGACATAAGCTGCTTGTGATCGGTCCGGGTCATGGGTGCATGAAGCGACCGACTGTGAAATCTGGCTCCTAATGAAGGCAACTTGTTTCGTCTTCTTCTCAAACTTGGGCCACTTTGATCGACTAGTGGATTCCACGTTATTAAGGTTAGGGCTAGGGCTTTCATTAGAATCACCTGTTTGTTTAACAACCAAATCTTCAGGGATGCCACTAATTCCAGTCTTAACTGGAGCACATGCAATTTTGCCCGTTGCCATAATACCACCAAACATACGATTTAACTTTTCTTCGACCTCAAGATTGATGCTACTGTATTTAAATTTTTTCATAGCTTGCACAACCTATAAAGTCTTATGACATGTTGATGGATTTGAAGAAAAACCAAATGTCCCTCAAGATTGATGCATTGTTGCCTGTTGCCGACCTTTTTTGTTTTAACCTTTGTATTATTAGCATGAGAAAAAACTAATCAATATAGAAATGAATAACACAATATCACCTCAAAGAGAAATAGGAATGGCACAGTATCATCACCAATGCCCCTCCACACCACACCACTACACCTACAAACCACCACTGTCACCACCTCCACACAAAAACGATTCCACACACCAACACATCAAGACACTAACACATCCACAGTACCATCACTACCACCTCCAAACACCAACACCTCCACAAAAACAAATTCGTACAAACCACCAACACTACCACCACCACCTCCACTTATCCACCAAGACATCCTCAAACACAAACGTAACTACACACTAACCACCACCACCCATACGCATCCACCATTACATTCTGTAACACAAAGACAACCACACCAACCACCACCTCCACACATCCACCAACACGTCCTCTAACATAAACACAACCATACGCCAACCAACACCTCCACACAGAAACCAACGTACACCACCATCTCCACACACAAACTAACATATATCTCCACCTCTACATGCAGAACATTACTATCAACAAGTCAAGAACTCTCTTTCAGTCATTTTTGAAAAAGTAAAGATAAAACCCCACCCATATTTTTCATTTGATGCAATTCCATACAGGGACATTTGGTAATTAATGAGGAAGCTAAGCATAACACTTGCAATTGAGAACTCGAAAATGTAGAAGGTTCTCTATGGAATAGATTTTGGAAGGGGATTAAAATGAGATGATTTGATGGTTGACAATTGATGAAATAAACTGTTGTATGTGGAGGGGGTATCAACCCAAATATTATGTAGCAACTAAATTTCAATATGGTGTGAACGATTTCAGTAAGATTTCTGTGTTTGCGCTCAACAATCCTATTTTGTTGTTGAGTATATGTTTTAAAGATAGATGCTATTAAATTCTACAACACCATCTGTACACCTTATTTTAGAGCTGTTTGTAATTTTTCAACTATAATTTGAAATTAAACAAAATTTTGTTGTCTCAGATTTGTTCGTCAGAAGATAAACCCAACATTATTTTGAAAAATCCTCTATAAATGATATATAATAATGGTAATCTTGAGTAGATTTCATTGGGGATGGTCCACAGTCATCAGAGGTCAATAATTCAAGTTGACCTGTACAGTTCAGGCCCGTTGTAGCATGTGAACATCTAAATAAAGAGTTTGTGTTTGTTGATTAATTTGGTATTTCCGATATCTTGTACTCATGCAGGTGCCAAAAAATGATATAGATATAAAAAGAGCATCAAAGCGACCTGATTTGAAGGCGATATCTAAGGCGAGAACATTCCTATCATGATCACCGTTTTATGTGATAATTTTTTTGTTTTGGTTTACTAGTATTTTATTCTACTTTGGATGAATGATGGTTATCTAGCGATTTGTTGTGGTATTTAGGATCATTTTTTTTAATCTTGGCTGTTTAGTTACATGATATATTGTATTTTGGATCATCTAGCTTGATATGTTGGTGGTTAAGATGCATAATGTTTGTTGACCTTTTTATTTGTTTAATTTTAAATTTTAAAGAAGACTTTTTTCTACACAATTATTTATGTTTAAAAAATACTGTATCGTGAATGTGTGACATTCATTTGTCCACTTATACGTGATTTGGAGTGTTTATGTCCGTGTTACTTATTTTTCATGACAATACTCTCTAAGCTTATAAAGTTTGGATGTGTTAAATGAGTAATAAGCTAAAAAATATCTTTCTCCTTGAATTAGTCTCTACTTGATATTGCCTTGAGCCTTATCATTCTAATAAAAAACTTTTGCATTAAAAAAAAAGGAAAACTATATTTCACTTGTCAAACTCTACCTTTCTCAGTTTTTAGCTATATTGCTGCCAGCTCTTGTACTCTTTGATGCATGTAGTTATCCCAAGTTCCCTGATGTTTATTTTGTTTGACAAAATGGTCAAAAGTTTATTTTTGACAAAACTTCTATTGCCATACTAACATACAAGTCATAACCCTCGACTTAAGAGAAATATAAAGCTACTTAAATATCATCCATCATTATTCGCCTTTTGCAATATCAATGATGTAATACGTTTATAATAGAGCTTTGTAGTGACCGCTCAACTTTCTATTCATCTTATATTTTAAAGTAGTGGATTTATATTTTTGATTCTTTAGGTTTAAATGCATTCTAATGCTGTAGTTGTAGGTTAGTGTGGGAAGGAGGGCAAGAGAAGACACCATGTTTACAAAATTAGTAGAGTGTAGACATTAAAATTTAATCCTAATTTACATTAGATTTCTAATCACTTTATATTTAAACTTTGTGGATTTTTATATCTGATTCTTTAGGTTTAAATGCATTCTATTGCTGTAATTGTAGGTTATGGTGGGAGGGAGGCCAAGAGAAACACGATGTTTACAAAATAAGTAGAGTTTAAAACTAAATTATAGTTTACGTTCGATATTACAACATTTTTTGTTTTATTCTAGATCTTAGTCAAACAGTGCTTGAACCATATTTGAATTATTTTTCACATCGAGTTTGCACCATTGTTTAATTTTATTGATATTTTTTCAAACATGTTTCCAATATTGTATGAACATATTTCATTGCTTGTTATTTAATTTGTTTGAGGTTCAAACCGATTGACATGTTTGACTTGCATTTTACTATTTTATTTATCAACTCTGTATGAATTTTGGACCTTTTTTATGGCATATTCCCATCGTTTAGGTCTTATTAAAATTAAATCAATATTAAATTAATTAATTTTTTTAATGTGTAGTTTATATACTAAAGCACTCAATGACTTACAGGTCTATTTCCTATTCAGTATATTTTTTGTGGATATTTTTATTTCCTTAAATTGTAGTTTTAGCTTAGTGTTAAGTTTTTTCTAACCTATAAAATGCACTTAAATTTTAAACTCATTTTAATCATTATTTTTCTTATTGATTACCCTAAATTGTTATAACGTTTGACATTAATTTTATTCCATATATTTAACATTATTGAGGTATTAGTCTTGCAGATGAGCAGATTTGATCGTTTTTGGAACCTGATATATTTGTTTGCTTTTGGTGTTTTTATTGTACACCTGATAAACTCACGACACAAGTATTCTTGATAATGCGTTGAGTGGCCAGTGAATAAATTTATGCAGTGTTCATCTAATTAAGCAATTTAACAGTACTAGGCTATGGGATGGTAAGGTGTCCACCATCTGATTAACTCAAAGCTGATGTATTACTTAGTGGACTGCTTTGATATTCGCAATTCACCCTTAGGTCCAATATTTTGCTTAACAAAAAATGTTTGATATGATTTAGCCACATGATGTATGGTATATGTATTTATAATGTGCCTGTGTGGTTTTTAATAAATATTTTTCAAATCTTGTAAATTGGTCAATGTCTTCTTTAAAATTTATAAATAGAGACTCAAAGTTGGACTAAAGAAGACCTAGAAATGATTTTTAACTTAATGGCTCTCTCTTTGTCTCTCATTTTATTTATTTTGCCTTTGTGGTGTGTACACGTTGCATATCTTGATCCAACATGTTTTATGGTACCATGAGTTTGGATATGCACAAACTAAAAGTTTATCTATCGACATATTGACCGTAGTGGCAGTGACACATTTGTGTTCATGAAACAATAGTTTGTGGCCAAAAAACTTGCAGAGTTCGAGAATGAAGTTATGAGGATGTTAGGGTAGCAATAAAGTACTTTATTAGAAAAAAACCCTAATGTTGAGCAACACACTTGATTCTCATGTTTTATAGTGAGGAGATAGGTAGTGGTTTTGTGGTCGTTAAGATCAACCGTATAAGATACTTTTTTATTCATATTTTTATTCATATATAATATATGAATAAAAATATGAATTTTTGAAGATAGCAATCCCCCAATATCTTGTTCTTAGAACAAGATATTGGGGGATTGCTATCTTGTTGAGCCTTTTGCTTCTCTATTTTCGTTCTTTATCATAAAAGTTTTCCCCCGCCAATGAATGAAATGAATGNGCAGAGTTCAAGAATGAAGTTATGAGGATGTTAGGGCAGCAATAAAGTACTTTATTAGAAAAAAACCCTAATGTTGAGCAACACTTGATTCTCGTGTTTTATAGTGAGGAGATAGGTAGTGGTTTTGTGGTCGTTAAGATCAACCGTATAAGAAGTAGATGCCAATNGATATTTCATGATCTTCTAAATTGCTTCTTCTCATCTTTGGAGATAGGATATGCGTTGCAGGGTGATAAACCTTGCTCGATAAAAGCTTCAAAGTGCCAGAAATTGTAGAAGCTTTAAATCTGCAGTTTTTCTTTGATAATTCTGTTTTTAAACAAGCGTTTGAAGTTGCTTCATGAAGCAACTTTTCAACAATAGCTTCACAACTTAATTTAAGTAGAATCTTACAAAAGGATACCTTAGTTTATTGATTTCTGTCTCATGAAACAAATCTAACAGGGGCGAGGCTGTTAGATTTGAACTTGTACCATTCCTTGAAATATCACTTTTAACCCTTATAAAATATCATTTTATTTTTCGTTGCCTTAGC
>JXCR01082203.1:481614-497084 GCA_002079205.1 Phalaenopsis hybrid cultivar
TTATACATTTAAAGAAAAAAAACTTCCAAATAAGCTGTTTACAAAACGCACTAACCAAACAGCTAAACTGCTTATTCAGAACAGGGGCAAAATGGTCAATTTATCACAATCAGCTGTTTTCCATAAGCGCCAACCAAACAGCCAGACAGCTTATCCGGATCAGCTGCTCATCAGCAGATTATCAGGATAAGCTGCTTATCAGCAGAAGCTGGATAAGCTGCAGCTGCCCCAAACAGACCCTTAGTTTTATGCTTTTCTTTTATAGGCCAACATTCTGTGTAATAAAGCATTGCAAGCCTAGCCACCATCTTATAAAATTTTCCTTTAATTCTAAGCGGTACTTTTCTATCACACAATAAGTTCGATGCATTCCTTTACTTCAACTATCCAACTCGAGTTCTGTTAATAAAATTCCTATCTATATAGCCATCACTTTGAACAATAGACCTGAGATATCTAAAATGTTAACTTCTTTTAATAATTTTCACCCATCATTACGACTCTGTCTCTAGATCTACAACCGCTAAGATTATATTCCATGTTTTCAGTTTTAGATCGTCTCAAACGAAGGCCTTTAGAATCTAAAGTAGACCTCCATAATTCAAGTTTTTCCTGAACTTTTTCTCTGATCTTATCCACAAGAAGTATATCATCAATGAAAAGCATACACCAAGGCACATCATCCTGTAAGTGTCTGGTAAGAGCATCCATAACTAAAGAAAAAAGATATGGGCTTAAAGCTTGGTCAATATTTATTCTATTCGAACACAAGTAATAGCTCTCGTTTACATATCTTTAATGATTTGAATATGTCATATCAACATCTTTCTTTTCTACAAGTCTCTAAAGAACTTCTCTTGGAACTTTATTGTAAGCTTTTTCTAAATGAATAAAAAATCATATGTCGATCTTGCTAATTCTCTCGGTACTTCTCCATCAAATTTTTCAATAAATGTATAACTTCAATAGTAGATCTGCCCGACATAAATTCAAACTGATTATGAGAAATTTATATATCATGCCTTAACCTATATTCACTTACTCTCTCCCATAATTTTAATGTAAGATACATCAACTTAATTCCTCTATAATTTGCACAATCTTGTGCATCCCTTTTATTCTTTTAAAAGAAGACCAAAATACTTTTCCTTACACATATCTTTTTTACTTTTAAAAATTATTTTAAAAAGTTTAGTAAGTCAAAAAATTCCCAAATCTCCTAAATATTTCCACACTTCTATCGGGATACCATCAAGTCTTGATTTTTCACTATAATTTTCTTTAAAGTCTCATCAACTTTCTTTTTTCTAATGCGACAGTAAAAACAAAAAAAAATATTATTATTAATATTAAGATCAGTAATGTCAAATCATATTTTCAAAAACTTTATTGAAAATTTTATCAAAATATCTTACCCACTTATGTTAAATATATTCATCTAAGAAAAATACTTTTTGATTTTCATCTTTAATACAATTTACTTGAATTAAATCATTACTTTTTGGTCTTTCTGTTTTACTAGTTTATACATATATTTTTCATCCGCATTAACATATAATTTATTGTAAAAATCACTAAAAACAGAATTCTTAGCATCACAAATAGTTCTCTTGAACTCCCTATTGGACACCTTATAATTTTTTTAGCTTTTTACGCTTTTATAATTAAATCAATTTTTACAACAAAACTTCTTATATTTTATCTTTTATTGTACATTATATTCTATCAAATATTTTTGTGTATAATTTTTTTTTTGATTCTCCAAGCACATCTTTTGTCATTTGTTTAACAGTGTTTGTTAGTTTATCTTACATATAATTAACTTCTTCATGAATATTCCAAATCTTAAAATCTTGAAGTTTGCTCATAAAAATACTTTTATTTGTGTCTTTTAAGTGTTTCCATCTAATTCTATGACAATATTTCATTGTATTTTTATCTTCTATTTATCTTAAAATCAAAAACTAATTATCGATGTTAAGTACTTAAATTTTCACTTGGAATGACCTTATAGTCTTTACATTCTTGACTTTCTTTTTTTCTCATAGGAAAATAATCAATTTGTATTTTATTAGATCCATTCTTATGTTCATATTTTTTTTAAACTAAAATAGTAACAATAACAAAATCATTAGCTAAAATAAAATCCAATATGATTTTTTGTTCTTCATTAATCACATCAAAATCATAGCCATCATGAATATTTTTAAAATCTTTTACTACTCTACCAATATGTCCATTTAAATCTTCTCAAATAAATATTTCTTTTTCAAGGGGTATTATTTCTATTAATTCTTCTAGGTCATTACAAAGTTTTTTCTTAAACATATATTTAAACCAACTTAAAAAATGTTAGTGCATATAACATTAAAAATCATAGTATCAACAGTAATCTTTAGAGATGTAATTTTATTTTAATATCTATTAATTTTTTCGTCATTATCTTTATAATTACACATATTCTAGTACAATATCTACTTGAATACCAAAGTTTAAAATCTAAGCTATCAATCTCATTAGCATTTTATCCAACCCATTATTTTCTTGAGTGCATAAAATATTTATCTTTCTGTGAACCATAATATCTATTAGTTTCATTAATATATGCGCGAGAGTACTTATATTCTAAGATCCTATCATAATATTAGTTTCATGGACTAACTTTTTCGCTGGATCCGTCTATAATGCGAGAACCCTGCTTATTTAACATTACATCCGAATGTCAATATAGCAACTCTTGCACATTTTTCCTATATTCATGCCATATAATATGCCGCTTTCATGGGACGTTCTAACAGTTACACGATGATTTAAATAATTTGTTATGATTTCTTCGACAAAAAAATCTAATGCTATTTGTTGACTACTTAAAACAACCCTTCATTTTTCGCATCTGAAGCTTGGGACATGGTATTGACAGTGTTGAAATTTAGCAAGATTGATTATGCTCGATATTTGTTGTTTGTTAGTCACAAATTTTCTTTTAAAATATCTCTGCCTAGAACAACTGCTTTTTATGCTTTTTATATTAAATGAATTGGTGACAATTTTTTGCAAATTGAATCAAGAATAAAAAATTTTCAAAACAGNATTAAATGAATTGGTGACAATTTTTTGCAAATTGAATCAAGAATAAAAAATTTTCAAAACAGTACTGGTGAGCTCATAGTATAAAGATTCAACTAATAAATATGAAAAAAATCATAATAATTAGTTATGGACCAAATGTCTATTTGTGGCAGCTGCAGATTATTGGTAATCTGCTGATAAACAGTTGATCCAGATAAGCTGTTGATTAGCAACTGATCATGATAAATTGACTGTCTGTTTGATTTGTGCGTTTGCAAACAACTAATTTGCAACTGTTTCTTGATAAATGACCATTCTGCCTATGCAGTAACGCTATTTACGACAGAAGTGTCATAATTATAATAAATTCGCTAATATTTGTTATTAATTTTTTTAGTACAAATAATATTTGTTATAATAGTACAAATTTAAACTTAATATTGATAATACATAAAGTATTTATATATATAAAATTTAAACTATTTTGTAATTTAATAGTTTAGTAAAGTTATAAATACAAATGTAGTATAACTATTAAGTTTTATTTATTTATTTAATAACACCTAAATATTACCGCAAATAACACCACAAAACACCGCGAATCAATGGCTAGCACAAGACACAAATAACTTTGCAATAATATCTGATAACTACCGCGAATAACTCCTGGAATTAACGAATGCTAGACCGAGTGAATAATACCGCGAATAACACTTTGAGTAACACAACGAATAACGCCGGGAATCAGCGGACGCGTGACCGCGCGAGTAATACCCTGAATAACACCGAACGCGCGACCGCGGGGAGGGCAGGGCCGTAAAAAATTTTCTTCGAACATGGGACGAGGGTCGAACTCACGGATAAAATCAGCTTATCCCGCATCACAACTTAAAAAGTGAAAACAAACATCAATGTCGATGTTTTGAAAATGCCCCGCAACTGTTCTACGGCACCAAACGGGCCCTAAATGAGATAAATCTTAGTAAATGGAGATGACGGGGAAGACTAAGGCAGCTTGGGCCTGCGAGTTAGCTGGGTGTTGTTGTTGTTTTGTCGAATATAGGGAGCAAGCCTGCTTTACGAATGAATATTATTATTTAATAAAATGTAATACTTCTATATAATATAATGTATTTTAATGTTTATATTCATTGGGTTTGTTGGTTTTATATTTAGAAGCACATTTATCCATCAGCATGCCTAAAATTATTTGCATCTAACTAACTAGATTTATATCTTAAATAAATTGCATTAACTTGTAAATCAAACTAATTTTGATAAATGTTTTTAAGCATAGTTTGATGAAAGACATACATTAGCACGACCAAACTAATAATTATAAATCAAGCGAAAGAAATATTTGTGACTCTTAAAATCTTAGTATACATACCCCTTTAAGAATATCAGTTTTATATAAGTCCTATCAAAATACCTATCTCAAATCATAAGTCAATACTTAAAAAAATTAGTATCTTAGAAGTGAAAGAAGTTTTGCAGAATGTTTAGATTGCTATTTGTATAATATTATTTTCATTTAAAATTTACTCTAAATTTAGGTTTCGGCATCTGCTACAGTTAAACCAAACTTATTGAGTGTTTTTATAATACAAAAAACTTATAATATCCACAAAGCTATAGGAAGTTTTACAATATCATTTAGTATTCAGAAATAAAATTGGCAAATGAGTGTATATATTTGTAGTTTTCTCTTATTAGCATAACTAGTTGTAAAAAGAGATGAGCATTAAATATTAAATGACATTTTTAAATTGTCCTTATTTTGATCATTACATTCAACCATCTATAAAAGTCATTTTGTTTAGTTCACTGAGCATTTTTGTTGTAATTTTTTTTTTTGCTTTTAATATTAAATATAAAAAAAGAAGCAAAATCTAAGATATCACAAGAAAAAAAAGGTCTGCATAACTTCAAATTACTGCTGCATGCACCGCTTAGGCGAATCGATAGGTTTAAGCCACTAAAATCTGCTAAAAGGGTTCAAATGATTTAATCTAAGTCAATTCAACACAGCTTGAATTATCTTGATGGTCTCAAAATCTTTTCTATATATATATATATATGGAGAGAGAGAGAGAGAGAGAGGCAGAGAGAGTTGATTGTGAGATGGGGAGGAGCGTGGTGAAGGATGATCGCATGCAAAGGGGTTGAGAGGAACCGGTGGCTTGAAACCCTTGCGAAAGCTAAGGTGGCTAGGGTGGATACCATGTTCGTGCCAAGCGTGGATGTTGTTAAGGAAGGAGAAGGCTTGTCTGGTCCGAAACTATTGATGAGAGGGAGGTGACTCAAGAAAGCGTCGAAGCTAGCTTCAACTGCCTCTGCATCGTGCGATTTGTGAAGGACGAAGAGCTGCAACAGTGTGACGAGATTAATCAAAGCAGTGTGCCTAATTGATTAGGGTTTTATGCCTAATAAATTTTATAATATATAAATTAAGATTGTTCAGGTGGGTCGGGCTAGTAGGGGTACAACCCCAGTGATGGGGGAGCGCCCCTGTTTTCTGATGTGGGAATCACAAGAACAGTGCAACTACCTACCTGCTTTGCTTGGATCAATCCGATTCAAGTTTTCTCCCTTCTAATGAGTTGACCGATTCACTTGGGCCACTCCTAGTTATCCTTTTATTATATATTTATTGTTGTATGAGTTTAGGGTTAATTTTTGGCGTGAGTTTGTTTAGGGGCAGTTGCTAGCGTTTGTTTTCTCCCTTCGAGGTTTGTATTCGAGGGTTTGGGTGTTGCTGCGACTGTATCTCTTCCGAGATGGTGATTATCTTCCCTATCCCCTTCCACATTCTCCCAACTTCGCTCTTGGCCGCCTTACATTCTCCCGACCATCAGTTTCCCTTATTCCAGCTTGCTGCTATTGCCGCAACTCCTCTGCTTTGATGCCGCCGTCCTCCTCCGTTGCTGCCGCCGTCCTCCTCCCTTCCTTCTGCAACTCAGGACCTCCCTTTCCAATTGTTTCACTGCCGTCTAGCCCTCTTCTTTCCTGCCAACACCCTGTAGCCCTCCCATATCACTCCCTGCTATTTGCTTGCTATCCGACACCAGGGAAACAACTGTCTTGTTGTTTTCTGCTTGCTAACCGTCTTTTCGACCCTTACGCCACTATCAAAACCCTCGCCGACCACCACCACAACCACCCCTAATTTACCTCCTATTTGAGTGTTGTGTCGTGCTTATTGCTACTTTATTTCCAAGTGTCGTGTTGTTGTATTTTTTCTTTCAAGTTTTTTGTTATAATCACCTAACCGCAGTTCTTTCTCTTTCCTGCACCCGCTCTCTCCCGCAGGCTTTGCCCGATTCATTTGGTTGGAGGTTTTTATTATTTCACGATTTCTTATTATTTTACATTATAGCTATAGGGAGTTTACTATAGCTACAATAATTTCGCTGTAGCTACAGTAAACCGTATATATTTTTTTTAATGTTTGCAATTTGTTAGAGACAGATTTTAATTTTTTAATTATGCACAAATAGCTTATTTTTTTCTCTTAATATTTATATTTCTTTTCTTTTTACCGTGGGGCTCACGCCAAACGCCTTGGGTCTTGCGCCTCGCCCCATAACAGCTAAAACGCCCCGCCCAACGCCCACGCATTTCAAAACATTGGTTATGATAGTCACATCATCACATATATGTAATAAATTAACCGAAGTATAAACTATAAAATAAAATATAGCTATAAATGCATGCAAGTAAAATAAACTTGCTCAGATCACCATCAGGTTATCCATAAGAGAAATGCATGATCCATGTAAAAATACCCTTGGGAGTCACAAACAAATTGACTTGTTGGCCCACTAAATGAAATCTTCTTAAAGTCCATTAGGATCCATATCATGAATTGATCGCTCACTACATTTGTGCTACTTGATGTTTAACTTAAAGGAACATGTACGGGATCATCAATAATGAGAATCTGACGCGCGGAAAATTTTTACAGATAGAATGGAGTGTCAGAGGCGGGTCATTAAGAAATGTAGAATCAGCTCGTATATCAGTTCCATCAACATTAAAGTTTGATGAACTAAAGAAATGGTAATGATTGAAATTGTAAATTATGTCGTTTTATTTTTTAATAATCTCGTTAGTTATTTATTTATGGGTTCATCTATGTGGTTGTCTTACTTTCCGAGAATCTTTAAATTAACATTCTATTAGTGGATGGTCTCTAATTTTGGTGACCTGTTACAGTTACACATATCGAACTCCCCTTGAAGAAACTGAAAGTTACTGGAAAGGATGGTAAGTTCAAAGTCTTCTTCAAAATAAATTGTTATTATTCCAGATTCTTTACTCTGATACGGTGGTTCTTTCTTTTGGCAACTTGGCTGTTATTTTTTTTTCCTTCGTAGAAACGTCTTTTACAATATCTTATCCCTTGTGGCAGGGTCTGATTTGTTTATTCACCCGTATCAATGCTTTAGAGCCATTTCCATCTTATTCTAGAATATTGGAGCCCATTGTCTATAAACATGCATTATTCTTAAAAATCATAAGTGTTCTCGTGTCATCTAACAACGGACTGAACTATTTAGCAAATTTTATATAAATCCACTTTTATAGACACCATGCTAGCAACTACTTAGCTTGTTCAAGCTGACGTTTGGAAGTTTTTTTTTTTTTTTTAAGTAAAACATGAAAATAACTATTGCGTAAGAATCTTTGGGTGGTGTGTCTAAGAGAAGCGTGTACAAAATTAATGGGTTTGGATATAATTTGTAAATTTATGATACTAGGATATGGAAGGCTTCTGAGTTGAATGTCCTTATTACTGATTTGATATAATTTGTGGATTTTACTTCGATGTATTTATATTTATTTTGTTTCTTTTCCAGAGTTACGAAAATTCTGTTAAGTGGTCAGGATCTTGATAAAAACTTGGTTTATTCAGTGACCCATATACAGCAGCACATGGCTTTAGCACGATGAACAGAGAACAAAGTTTTTGTTGATTTGAACTCTTCTAAACTTTATCTGGTTCAGTTTATGTTTTCTAGTAATTGAAGCATTGAACCTAAGTGCAAAACCATGTGAGCTTAGGTCTGTTTTAGTAATTAAGTTAACTCTAGACATTGAAAGAAATTGTTATATAAATTTATGGGGTTTTCCCCAGAAACTAAGTTATAATGCACAGTTAGTACTTCTTACAAAGTTTTTCAATTCAATTTGATTTCATGCTTCTCATTTGGTTGTTGTTTCTTAATTAGTTTTGAGTCTTGAGTTTCATGTAATTATTTTGGGCTATACTTTTCCAATACTTGTACTTAAATACTCAGTTATTTTGTAAGAATCTTTCAAAATAAAAGTAAAAACTTATTAATTATGTAAATCTAAAGATGTTTCTCCTTTTTGTTACGTGTCAAGTGTAAATACGTACAAATTTGCAAACTTGTTCCCTCATCAATCTACATATTTATGAAAGCTCCATTCAATGAATGTCCTTTTTATTAGATGTGTTAAAACCCAAACCGACCCAACTTGAAAAATTTGAGTATGGATTGACCCAATCATTATTTTGGTCGGATTTGAGTCAAGCATATAAACTTAACCATTATTTGGATTGGGTTTGAGTTGATCCAAATAGTTTGAAAGCAATTCAAAATTGACCAAATTACTATTTGATTTTTGGGTTATGTAGTTTCAAGTTGGGTTAAGTAGGTTAGATGGGTCATATTCAAATTATTTGGGCTATATTCATCCAAACAAAATGATATGAAACATAATAAGTGAGTTAGAAGAGTTGGGTCTAGGTTTAATGGGTCTGGGTCAAATATTTTCACCCATATAGTATAAGGGTCGGGTTTGGGTCAAATATATTTTGGTCGTTTCAACATTTGTTTAGACTTGAATCCGATTCGTCAAACCCGAATTGACACTCTTTTTATACTCCCATAATACTATTTGTTGGGATAAATCTATCCATGGGTAATATTAGAACATTACTAAAATGTATAGAATAACCTCACGAAAAGTTTTGGGGTTTCATTAGATTTTTATTATAAAGTATAAACTGTTGTGACTTGAGTCAATAAGAATGTATTTGGTTTACCTTCTGACTCGTTATTTATAGGCATTGGGTAAGTTTCAACACTATAGGAAAAGTTGCATTTAAATAGTACTAGTAAAATTACATATCAATGCTTACCGAATATTTGCTGTAAAATGAATAAATATAGTTAACTTGTAGCTATTTAATTACAAGAATACCCGTTGATGAGATCTCGTTAAAGCTAGATATCCTTGAGAATTATCAGACTACATGAATATCTCTTGATGAGATTTAGGTAAATCTAGAGATCCTTGGGAATTATCCTTTTTGGTGAAGTTTCCTATGTCTTCACTTAAAGCTACGAGGAGCTTTGGATGCTTGGGTATCTTTGATAGCTGAGTTTATTGGCAAGATTAAGTAATTTTAAGTTTGATTGAAGTTTATCTCAGTTTAAACAAGGAAATAGTTATGGAGAATTGATTAGATATATCACGTAGCTTTGATGACTTGAAGTAAAGGGTTTTTTAGCAGGATTTATCCTTCTCTTGGTGACTTCAACATTATAGTGAGTTGATTAATTTATATGGTGTCTTTCTTGTATTTTTTTTATAGTAATAGCCAAATTCGGCCCAAGTGATATTGTGCGTTGATTCATTTATTTTGTTTGTCTTTCTTGAAGTCTCTTATGACTTCACTTAAAGCTACGAGGAGCTTTGGATGCTTGGGTAACTTTGATAGCTGAATCATTAGCAAGATTAAGTAATTTTGAAGTTGGTTGAAGTTTATCTCGGTTTAAATGAGGAATATAGTTATGGAGAATTGAATGGATATATCAAGTAGTCTTGATGACTTGAACTAAAAGATTTTTAGCAAAATTTATCCCATCTCTTGGTGACTTCAACATTATAGTGAGTTGATTCATTTATTTAGTGTCTTAACTGAATTTTTTTTTACAGTAGTAGCCAAATTTGGCCCAAGTGACATTAGACGTTGATAAAGTATATATTTAAGAAAAAAAATGCCTAGCAAAAAAACACAAATTGGTGTGGTTTAACATGGGAGTGTCCCGTGATCCTGCGGGACTCCACAGAATTTCACAATTTTGCAATCTTGCTTATATAGGATTGAGCATGAGATGAGGTTTCCCACGCTCCTTTTTGCTATACTAGGTTTTCCTCTCTAATATCCCACCCGCAATAGCAGCCCAACCCTTTTGAGTCCATATTTAGTTTTAGTGGTTGTGAGAGGAAACTATTTGTATTTTGCTATTTTATTAATTTTGGCAGATTTGTTTTGTGTTTTGGAGACTTTGTTATCTATTTTTGCTCTTCGGAGTACCACACCTTCTTTCTTTTGCAAGTGGTATGTCTTTATCTTGCTCAATAACATGTGGTGGATCTCTTTTGCCATCCACACTTTGTAGTTTCTCCTTGTATTTTTCATCCTACAACCCTCCTAATCCATCTTAAATCTTTACACACTAAATTAGTTGTCGTAGTTCAGTATCATTTGTTATCAAAACCCGTCAAACCTTAAATCATTATGATTTTATTTTTCGCACATCTCAACCTAATATTCGCATAGCCTAAACCTCCACCAAAAAGCCGCCTTGACACATGCCACTAAAACCCTAAGCACTCGACTAACATTTGACCCAAAAAAGGGGAATTTACATAGGCAGCACCGAATTCTTATGCATTTACATATCTCACACCCAAACTCTTATATTTACAGCCAAAACACCCAATTCTTGCCTTTCACATCAAAAATATCACTAATACACTATTTAATGCCGAAATTCTCCTTTTCATACGTAGGTAAAGGTGTTTTGCCCGTAAACATGAAAGTTTAGGTGTGAGACACGTAAATGCATAAGACTTGAGTGCTACGTATGTAAATTTCCGACTTTTACATCACTTAACTATCCCTAACCTAAACCTAACCTTAAACTTCTTTTTCTTTTTCTGTCAAAACTTCCATTGGAAGAATGAGATGCCATGCCATCATGGAGAAACCGTTAATGACCTGTTAAGATGATCGCTATGGAGGATATGTAGTGATAAATCCTCTAATTGCAATAAAGGTTTGTCGCTTTTGAGATGAGGCAATCTGGTGAGGTCATCCATAGCCACAATGATTATTCGTAAGATCTAGAAAATGAAGTGAATCCCTTCCATCGAGAAGCGTCAAGTGACAGAGCCGATGTCACATCGATTTATCATGGAATATCAGCGAAGTTAGAATTTTAGAGTGAAAATTGACTTATTGGATTTTGCTGACATTTGGATTCAGGTGAATTCATAGAATGACTCTAGATATGTGAACTAATTTTTGAGTATAAAGACTTTCTCCAAAACTAGAGAGTTAAATTAACAACCATCAAGCTTAGGAAAAATGATTTCTTATGGTGGGAGAACTTAAAACGTCCTCGGCAGCAGGATGAGAAGAGTAGGATTATCATAAGATCTAAGATGAAAATAGAGATACAATGCAAATAGCTTCTCCCATATTACTGACATGATATGTTCATAAAACTCTATAACCTGAGCTAAAGAGGCTCTTCTATGAAGTTGTACTGAACTGAATTTGATTAGCTCATGTTGAAATGTAAGTTGATGGAACCATATGAGCATACAGTGCAGAGGTATCTTGGAAGGCCTATGAAGCATGGACACGAATATGGGGACACAAACACGACATAATACAATCCAAAGACACGACATAATTGTAAAAAAGAGGACACGATATGAAGGGGAAGGGGTTGCATTGTTGCAGGTTTGTCATTCTCCTCCGCGCGAACTTTAGCTGCGGCTTCTCCCTGCATCTGAGGCTCGATTCAATTGCTTCGCTTCGTCGTTGCAGGTTCACTATTCTCCTCCGCACGAACTTCAGTCGCAGCTTCTCCTTGTAACTGAGGCTCGATTCAATCGCTTCAATTTTACGTCCCGCACAACTTTTCTTCTTCGACACTCAGCTAGGACACGATCGAAGCTCACCGTCCTCCTCAACTCAACTCGGCAGTAGCACGATTCTCTGCTCCAGATTTTGGCTTCAGCTCCCCATTTCTTTCTCTGTTTTTTCACTGTTGCTTCAATGACCACTGTTCCTCCCTCGAATCGGTACCTAGGCAAAGAATCTTTTGTTGAGGCACTTGGTATGGGTATAGAATTTGAGAAGGCTGTCAATCATGTGGTGTTTCCTCGGGTCTATCATGATTCTTGAAGGGAAAACCGACTGTCCGTTTGTTAAGAGGACTTGTAGGAAGAGTGGTAAGTTTGCTCTTTTTTTTAGACCTCGAAGCCTCTACTCTGATTAGAAAATGCGATTTCACACTCATTGGAGGTTATTCGTAAAGTTTTTGAGGTTTTCAAGCTGGTAGGACAATGGAAGGTGAGTCTCTTTGATGGGAGACATATGATGATACAATTGATTACAGAGAAGATTATGCTAGGATTTTCTCTAAGAAATGCCTCACCATTAAAGGAAAAAACTATGAGTTGCTCAAGTGGTCTCATGAATTTGATCCAAACCAAGAACCACCTGCAAAACCAATATGGTTTAAATTACCTGGGATTAAGTTGCATCTTTTCAAGCATCATGTCCTTTATTCCGTTGGGTCATACTTGAGAGACAAATGAAATTAGACATACCCACTTTTAATCTCACCAGACCTTCTGTAGCCAAATTCCTGTGGAAAGTGATATCACTTTATCTAACATTGAAGAAATTTAGCTTAGCACTCCACATAACGGGTACTGACAACAGATTGTCATGGAACAAAGACCATATTATTGCACCCATTGTAAGATGTTTGGACACACACTTGAAAAATATTTCAGGCTCCACCCTAATTTGAAACAACAACCTCAAGTGTCTCACCTAACTACTAAAGAAACACCTATTCTATCGGCTGATATGGTGGAAACTGCAACTAGAGAGGGTATTGCCACTAATTTTACCTTAGAGGAGCACACCACCTCACTACCTTAGCCCCCTCATGTCATGTTGTTGAAAATGAGGATACTCTCCTTTTGGTGCCAGATGATGCTCCATATGTTATGGAAACAATTGTTGCTGATATTCAGGGCCCTCAAATCTTGGCGGAGTGCCTATTTCAAGTTGTGCAATAGGTAGAAATAGCCACCATTGATGATCAACTCTGTGATAAGTTGGGACAATTTTTTTGAAAATGATTGACAAGTTTACAAAGCCAGGAAGAAGAAAAAAGAACTAAATGAACTCAAGAATTTACAGGATGATGCTTTGCTCGTTTCGGGTGGAAGCCCTCATCACAATTTGCTGCTAGACTCCCTCTCTAGATCCAAGGAGAGAGGAAAGCCCACTCATCATGATTTAGTTCTCTGGTGGACCATTTTTACCTTTTTAGGAAAGTGTCCAATTTTTTTGGGGGTATACTTGTACTTTTGGTTACCTTTTGAGTCTTGTATGTCTTGTGAGTGGGTTTCAAGCAACCACTCGCTATAACTTTTGTATTTTATTCCCATAAGCGATATATATATATATANAAATACAGATATGTTTGTATAGGTGGGCCGAAACACCCAACCCATACGGTACAACACACATAAAAAAAAGTAAAAGATGAGTACATATAGAAATAAAAGAAAAAAATCAAAAAACCACCCAATCGCTGAAAAAGTGTGGTCATCAAAAACTAGACTTGCCTCTGGCTCTAGTTCTTGGTAGGGATCCAGCTAGCAGATTGGTAAGGTGCTGACCATTACCCGTAGTAACCAAAGTATCATCCATAAGACTCCTGAGCTCTAGTAGATCTCCATTCTTCTTCCTCCTGGAAGTGTAAACCTGTCATTCCTCCTCCAAAGAATCAGCCTGATGGGGTAGAGCTGAAGAATTACCAACAGTAGTACCCACAGTAGGTTCTTGAATATGTGAAGTATGAGTTCCCGCTACACCGGATACTTCTTGAAGAAATGGAGTTGTGAGTCTCTCCTTATTATTAGTCTGAACTCCATCATTTATAGGTAAGAGTCCATTAATATTGTTTTGTATGGATTTTGTAGGTGCCAACATCTCATCACTCGCAGTAGCAATAAGAACAGTTTCATGGGGGAGATCCTCAGGGAAAACAGACACCTCATGTCTTATAGTATCATCCTCAGGTGGAACTAAAATTGTCCACAGCAGTAGAGTTAGACCCATCCTTATTCACTTGAACCTTAGATTTCAAATTAGGATGACGTTTGTGACATTTAGCAAGGATATGACCAAACATTTTACAGTGGGTACAATATAGAGGTTTGTGTTCCATGACGATTTGTTGTCAATAACCATTATGGGTTGTGCCCAATCAGACTTCAGTAACATCAGGTAAATCAATATCTCTTTCCATAAGTATTCTGGCCACCAAGGGTTTGGTTAGGTTGAAAGTAGGCAGATCTAGTTTTAGAGGATCCCCAAGAATGGCCCCAATAGAGTAGAGAACCTGATGGTGAAAAAAATGCAGCTTGAGACCAGGTGTAAACTAAACCATACCGGTATAGTGAGAGTTTCATGAATTGGGTCAAAATTAGGAGACCACTTGAGTAACTTCATTGATTTGCCTTCGATATTAAAATATTTCTTGGAGAAAATCCTGGTATAGTCTTCAGTCACTGTTAGTTGGATCAACACATGTCTCTTATCCATGAGTCCAACTTTTCACTTGCCTGCTAGCTTAAGATCATCAACATTTTTTCTGATAATATCCATAGGACGGTGTCCCCACTGAAATTTTCCAATAAGAGTAAACTTGAATTTTTCCGTCAGAGTAGAAATTTCTGATTTAGAGAAAAAGATTGCTTCTTTTCCACCTTTCCTGCTCCCCTTCTTAATAAAAGGACAATCATCAGTACCCTCGCGAGATTCCTTATAACTTGAGGGGAATCCCACTGCGGACTCCACTTGGGGGTTACCCACTACGTGGGCAAAGGAGACTTTATCCGGCTCTACCATAGAAGTAAATGCCATCAGAGGTCAGAGGACCTGTCAGGCGGACGCAGAAGCGACAGCGACGAAGCCGAACCAGAAGCAGGAGCGCCGAAACAGATAACGGGCGCAGACGACGCGATATCGAGCAACGGCGAAACAAACGGAGACGACGAAGCGATATCGAGCGGCGCCGAAACAGACAGAGACGACGAAGCTCGAGCAGATGTAGCGATATCGAGGGACGACGACACACGCAATGGGGGCAGCGACGTCTACGTCGATGAAGACGCGGACAGAAACCCTAGAGAAGCGCCGACGAAGACGTGCAATGGAGGGCAGCGACGCCATTGGAAACCCTAGCGAAGCTCTCGAGCTTAGCCGACATCTCGAGCTTGTAATATATGTATATATATAGATATATATATATATATATATA
>JXCR01082203.1:504403-523401 GCA_002079205.1 Phalaenopsis hybrid cultivar
TATATATATATATATATATATATATATATATATATATATATATATATATATAACGATGAGCCGTCGTCGCCGCTCTGCTAGGGTTTCGCCTCATGGCGAACCCTAGCGTCTGCTGCTTTGATATCTCTCGCATCTCTGCTTCACTTTCGTCTCTGCTTCACCTTCATCGTCTGCCGCTTTCTGCTCGAGCTGATTTCGCAAGGGTCCTCGTCATCTGCTTCTACGATTTTGGCGAGTTGCGCTCTATTCGCTGCAGGCTATAGAGCGTCGTTCTGCTTGAGCTGATTTCACATGGCTTCTTCTAAGGGGTTTTCGCTTGTCTTTTTGTTGCAGGCTGAAGGGCGTTGTTCTGCTCATGCTGAATTCGCAGGGCTTCTTCAAAGGGGTTTCTGCTTCTACTCCCTGTTTTCTGGATTCGAACTTTGCTCCCTTCTTTGCTTTCTTCATTATTCTTAACGCCGCACCTCTATCTATTGGGGATGGCTTCAGACAGATCGTATGTTGTTGTCCTTGCGGGTGTCCACGCATCAAGTACACCTAAATCGTGTTATTTCCCTCTTTCGTTTGAGTGAGAGGAAGATATCAAGAAACATGGTAGGAAGAATGAGAAACCTGTAATCTTTTTTTACAGAATCTGAAGGTATTCAATTTGTTTTCTCCTATTGACTGAATTTGGTCGAGAAATTTTTGTATGACCATCCAAAAAATGGAGCTAATTTGTAAGGAATTTGAGCTTATGCAGCTGGTTGAGAATGGAAAATTGGACTGTTAGATGGAAGACACATTCTCATACAAATTAATAATGAAGAGGATTACACGCGTTTATTTGCTAGAAGGATAATTTGGATTCATAACAGAGTAATGAAGATTCTTAAATGGTCTGTGGATTTTGACCCCCAGACGGAACGTCCGATCATTCTTGCTTGGATTCGCCTCCCTGATATGAAATTTTATTATTTTACTCAAAAAGTTTTGTACGTTATTGCCTCAGCTTATGAGTCACTCAAAACGGACATTTCTACTTTTAATCTTTGTCGTCCATCTGAAGTCAGAGTACTTGTTGAAAGAAACATTACTTCATCTGCTTCTGAAGAAATTTAGTTGGACACATAACATCATGGGCATTGACAAAAGATAATGATCGAGTCTTTTCCTTCGTATTGTTCAAATTATCGTATGTTCAGCCACTCCAGTTCTCAATGTCACCATCTACATCAACACCTCAGACCAAAAAAATACAGTGATTTCATCTCTTTCTGATCAGCTCCAAGTTATTGACACTATTGATCATAAAAAAGATACATTTTCCTTCGTATTGTTCAAACTATCGTATGTTCGACCACTTCAGTTCTCAATGCCACCATCTACATCCACACCTCAGACCAAAAAAAGCACAATGCTCTGCCAGAGGCAGTGATTTCATCTCCTCCTGATCAGCTCCAAGTTATTGACACTATTGATCATAAAAAAGATACCCTCGAAGATGTCACTATTCTCAGAAGCAGTATGACAACCATTCAGTCGTCTCTGGAACCTCCTATCGTGGGTGAGAGAGATTCTTCAGACCCCACTTGCCCTAGAACCTATCACCGTTATTACAGGTGACAATACTTCTACTATTTCACTACCGCCTCATCAGGTCGAGCAAGTTGTAACTGTTACTCAGGTTCATGAGGATCATGTTGTGTAACAACCTACACCTGTCCAACCAAATTTGGAATAATCTATTGATCAGATGAGTCAATCATTGGATGAGGAATGATTGGTCTATACATCTAGGAGGAAGAAGAAGAATGGATACCTACTTGAACTTAGGAATCTGATGGATGATACTTTGGTTATTTCGGGCAATGACACTCACCTTACTAATTTGTTATCCGACTCAATTTTGAGAACTAGAGGTAGAGGGAGTACTAAAGTAGGACGTCTCTAACACTTTTGCGCCCTTTGGTGGTTTTTTGGTTTTTTACATTTATGTATTTTTGTTTTCTTTGGGTTTTGTGTGTGTTGTATTGTGTGAGTTGAGCTTTCTTTTAGATTCTCTCATACAACATTTTTTTATCTTTTTCATTTTAATATATTCGCCCTTGAGTTATTTCTAATATATATATATAATGTTAAAATAAATATTACTTGAATTAGGAAGTAATTAAGCTCGAGGGGTTATAGTTTTAAAATTTAAAGGAGAAAAGAGGAGACTTGTTCAAGCAAGCAAACCAGATCTTTTTAAGGTAAGAAACTGTCTATTGGTTTTTATTTGTCAATCTAAATATAGTTCATTAAATATATGTAAAGCCTTTATATTCTTATACGAATTTGCACTTTTAATTGGTTTTGGTGCTACGAAGTGAAGTGAAGTGTTGAACTTTTTTGAAAGTCTTTTAAGAGCAAAAGTGAGTAACTATTTTCTTTTATATCAACTAAAGAATTTAATACCTTAGAAAATTATTTTATGATTGTATGCATGTTGTAGTTTAAGAATGAAAAGAAATGAAAGGGGAGAAGGAGAAAGAATGCTTAATGCCTTTAAAATGATGTAATTTAAATAAAATAAAAGGAAAGTTAAATGTTTAAGTCATACAGGATTACCCCTAGATGATACTAAAAGGGGATGCAATGTACCCGTGCACGTTAAAGGAAATGGTAACGTCTTCGGTGCAATTTGAAGGTACCTTCAGATACATTTTGAGGGTGCCTTCGAACACATTTTGAGGGTGCCTTCAGACACATTTTTTAGGATACTTTTGGTCATAGCGGTAATCCTGTTATGAATTTTAAAAAGGTTAAAAACGGTAAATACTTAAAGTGAAAGTGGAAGGGATAAATTTAAGGTTTTAATGAAATTAACTGTATTTTCTTCTGGTTATTCATATATAGCAGAGCATAAGAAATTTAATACATATTAGATTATAATTAGTCAATAAGTTGTACTTACAGTTGTAGTTAAATATTTTTTTTTAGGAGAAGAAAAGTTTTAGATGAATATGTCTGACAAGAGAGACTTGGTCTATCAAAGAATGACTATTGGTGCTATGTATTTATACAATAATTTTTTTTTTTGTTTCTTTCAGATGTTGATTTACTGTTCAGTTCTAGATTGAGATATTGTTTGTGGATGTTGTTGCTGGATGATTTAAATTTTATTGCACTTGTAGATTAGTGACTCTTTATATGTTTTGGATGTTTTAAAAATGTGGATAGTTAGTTAGAGATTAATTTTGTATGACCGCAGTACCTGCCTTAGTTAATTCTAAGTACCGGGCCTAGTTGTGACAACATATATATTATTATGAAGGAAATAAAATAGGAATCCCTCCAAATAGTAAAAAAAAGAAAGAAATTTAGGAAATATAAATAAAAGGAAACATCATTAACGGAATATATGCTGAGCAAAGGAAATAAATTCCTTCCTAACGTGGATTTGCAATTTCCTACAATCCTTAATACAAAAAATCATGTCTCATAATACTCAATCATCTGTTTTGTCAAACTCATGCTTTTTAGACATACAAGGATTGAATACAATACAGTGGTGATCAAGGAGAGATGATAAGTAGAGAAAATGTTGGAGGAAATATCTTTGATGTTGGATTTTGAAACAAAGGAAGAGTCCATATAAAATATGAAAATTAGTTAATGGTATTATATCAGTTTTTATCTTTATTTTGACTGATTTTATTCATGTTTTGCCCCCATCCCTCCCTTTTTTATCACCCAATTCCTTTGGTCTCTTGAGTTATTTTGTTGGAAGTGGGGTAGGGGATTTGCGAAATTGACTTTGATTGTGCCTGCTGAATCTCAATCCTCCAGTAACACAAACATTGTTTCTGCATGACCTTTCACCGAGCTGTCATAAAAACTGCGTTCTACCTAATATAATGACTCTGATTTTGATTACACATGGTACTCCTGAATGATCTTATTTATAATTTATTACTTGAGTTTTTTTGTGTTTCTTTCTTTCGTGCTTATTGTACATTATAGGTGACTTTTAGTTGAACATTGTTGATAAACTTTTGGATACTTTTTGCCAGGTATGAAGGTCTTTCAGAGAAGTTTTTATCATGCCCAGCGCCAAAGCTGTTACTTTTAGCAGGAACAGACAGACTAGACAGGTTATCAATATAAAATTATTTTTCATCCTTTTTCTTATCTTATATATTAGGAATTTGACTTCATAAGCTTATTGCAATGTCCTTAATTCTATTGTTCCTAGTTCGACGTGGCTTCAAATTTCTCCCCAGAGTAATTTCCTCACTTTGTTTGATGTATGTAATGCATGGAATTCTTAAACAAATTTGAAATTATTGAAAAACTGATACACTCATCTGACAAAGTTGCTATGAAAAATTGGATAATTACGTTTTTGTGATGTCTTAAAATCTAGAGTTTCTAATACAAATCTAATATGTGATATATTACATAATGTAACAAAGATGCAAAATTTGCATGATGCTAGTTATGAATCTCAAACAATTGTACCACCTTCAATAAATTATAGCTAGTAGCTTGAATATGAATTATAGGTTCAAGGCCTAGACGTTTCTTGACCCGCCTGTCATTAATCAAAATAGGTTGAGTGAAATTCCATTTTTTTTTTTCTATTTATTTCAGTAATTGTAGAAAGGCAAAAAGATTTTTTTCACTTTTCAATTTTCTTGTCTGTTTGGAGTTAGTGGCTGTTGATTGTGCTTCCTCAGTCCAAAGTTGTGAAAGGCCTGCATATGGATATTTCATAATCACATTATTCTCTTGTAAGTTCTTTGTTGTTATTCTGTTGAATACCTGTTTTTGTGCAGGGCCCTAACCATTGGTCAAATGCAAGGGAAGTTCCAAATGCTGGTTGTCCGTCACACTGGACATGCCATACAGGTTTTGTGCATTCGATTTTTATGGTCCTGTATCTTTTTATCAGCTTTATAAATGTTTGGCACGTGCTCCTGAAAATCGCCATAAACCGCATCAGAGTATCAAACTTGAGACGAACTGTTTTATCAATTCATTCCAGACCGCTTCACAAGAGATGATTAACCATGTAGGTTTATAGTTTAACTGAGGCCAATCTGTGTTGGGATTTTTTTGGTGGTTTTATCCAGCTCTGGTCAATATATCAATTTTTACTAGGTTTCTGCTGCAGATAGGTAGCTATGATGATAAGTTGGGGCGTGCTGCAGCTGGAATTACTATGTAGTAAGCGGTTTTATTGGCCCCCTGTAAGCAGTGATAAGGTCATCGGATTTCAGTGCAGTACATCCACCATAACATTGTAGCCAAGTATGTTGCTAATTCTCATTGGCACTTACTGGAAAGAGGAAGATATTTGGAGGAAAGCTGTTGTGATTTGTATTTCATTTTGAGGGGTCTAATTGTAAATAGGGAATATATAAGTAGTCTAGGGGGTTATTTGTAAAAGGATTGTAAGGCTCTATGGAAGCCCAACTCATGAATGAAAGAGATAAGATTTTTTACCAAAATTTTCCTCTATATAATATCAGAGCTTAAACCTAACAGCCGACTGTCATTGTAGTGATCGGCGCAAGCTGCCACGACCGGGGGCGTCCCTTCTTTCTGCTCTGTTATCGCGAAGCAGCCACAATTGCAAAGGCAACGACGCGATTGCGGCTCACTAGAAGGGCAACAATGGGATCGTGACTCGTTGGGAAGGCAATGACGGGATCACAAGCTTTTTGCTGGAGAGTCGTATGGCTGTTGGAGCTTGTCGATGGGAGGAGCAGCAGGAAAAGGGACCGTTCGCTGGGCAGAGTGTGGCACAGTGGGAGTTGTAAGCTAGTGGTATTTGACGGCTTGAGCTGTAGCTTGGGCATGAGAGAGTTGGAAGGTGTGGTGTGAGTTGAAGAGGAGCTCAGTGAGGATGAGTAGTGGAGGCATCTGTTGCGTGAAGGGGGTTGCAAACTAATTGCAGAAGGCTCGGACGGGGAGTGCGAAGGCGAGAATCTCCGAGAACTAGTGTGAATAGGAAGAACAGTGCAAACGTACAACAACGGAAAGGAAAATGGAGATTTGCAGCTTTTGAACTGTAGAAAGCAAGAAGAATGAACAGGGAAAAAGCACGAAAGAGTTTAGACAGAAAATACAGAGTAGAGAAGGGGCTCATGCAGATTTTCTGTGCTACGCCAGCAAGAGAGTAGCGTACGGTTTGAACTGTCCATGTGAATAGAGGCGTACAATCGATTTTGTCGCGACGTGCGATCGACAGAGTAGTGCGGGGGAAGCAAGAGAAGCTTTAGTTGGATTGTGTTGTGCGAGAACAACGACTACGGTTTCGTGCAGAAGAGTTAAGGGACGTGAAACCTCTATAGCTCTTGGGTCGTGAGAAAGATTTGTGACGGCATGGAAGCATGACGAGGAATTGGCTGCATCTAGCTCAAGTATGACAGGTGTCCAGAGGGAGATATGCAGGTGCTATAACTGTGGAGAAGTGAGACACTTGAGCAAGGCTTGTTGAAAGCCACCAAGGAGAGAGATTGGTGGACGTGGATCGTCTAGAGGGGGCTACCGGGAAAATCTGATGGTAGCAGAGAACAAAAGGAAGACAAGGGTGGTCTTTACCGATGAGTATCACGAGTTACTGGATATGTTGAAGAGGAAGCAAAGAGCGGCATGTGATGTCACTGAGGATGCATTCACTTTATCGTCATTCAAGTGGAACACTGCTAATTATGCTCACTCAGTCAAAGATGCTCGTGATACATATGCTCTTGCCTCTATACGCATTACAAGTTCACCAAAATAGATAGTAGATTCTGGCGCATCTCGATATGTGACAGGTGTCGCTGGTAGATTCTCTTCCTATACTCATCTAGTAGTTCCAGAGCATTCAGACCGCTGATGGTACAACACATGTGGTTGATAAGGGTACAGTCAGGTGTACCGATTCTATGACTTTGTCCAATGTTTTGTGTGCCCCTTCCTTTCTAGCAAATCTTTTATCCATTAGTGTCATTATAGTCCAACTAAAATTTGTTGTTTCATTTAAAAGAAGGGGACTGGCCAGAAACTTGGGACTGTTAAATATATGGAGCCTATGACTTACCTACCTCTCTCCTATTTTCTTTTAAATAGCCTATTTTGACTTGTGATAAGAGCTAAGCCAATTTCTCTTTAGAGCTAAGAGAGAGAAATGAAGAGAGAAAGGAAGAGGAAGTTTTCTTGTAAACGTCGAGGCGCTCGACGCTATAATTTTTTGAAGTATTAAAATCCTTTGCAACTCCGTAGACGTAGGTAAATTAGCCGAACCACATAAATCTGTGTGTTTTTTATGATTTGTAATTTTTCGATCTGGTTTTTTCACTTTTCATAATAATTGGTAACAGAGCTTTGATTCGAGACTGAAAGAAAATGATGGGCGGAGACGAAGTGATGACATCGGGGATCGAGAAGTTCAGTGACACAAATTTTGGTTATTGGATGATGCAGATAGAAAACTACCTCTATGGGAAGAAACTTCACATTTCTTTACTGAGAAAACGACCAGAAAAGATGGACGATGCGGAATGGAATCTGTTGGATCGACAGGTTCTGGGGGTTATTCGATTAACCCTGCTAAGATCCGTTGCCCACAACTTCATCAAGGAGATGACGACTTCAGATCTTTTGGCAGCTTTATCAAGTCTGTACAAAAAGCCATCGGCGAATAACAATATGCATTTGATGAAAAAGTTATTCAATTTAAATATAGCGGAAGGTGTGTCTGTTGCTCAACACTTGAATGATCTCAACACCAGAAGATGTGTCTATGAGAAGAAACTTCACCTTTCGTTACTGAGAAAACGACAAGAAAAAATGGATGAGGTGGAATGAAATTTGTTGGATCGACAGGTTCTGGGGTTATTCGATTAACCCTATTAAGATCCGTTGCCCACAACTTCATAAAGGAGAGGACGACTGTAGATCTCATGACAGCTTTATCAAGTATGTACGAAAAGTCATCGGCAAATAACAATGTGCATTTGATGAAAAAATTATTCAATTTAAATATGATGAAAGATGTGTCTGTTGCTCAGCACTTGAATGATTTTAACATTATCATAGATCAGTTGTCGTCTGTTGAAATTGATTTTGACGATGAGATACGTGCGCTGATATTGTTGGCTTCATTGCCAAATAGCTGAAAAACCATGAAGATGATAGTTAGCAGTTCTACAGGTAAATTTAAACTGAAATATGATGATATTCATGATTTAATTTTGGTTGAGGAGATGTGCATAAAAGATTCTGGTGAGACCTTGAGTTTGAGTTTGATACTGAATTTTGATTCCAGAGGGAGATCATAGGACAAAAACTCAAATAGAGGAAGGTCAAAATTAAAGTCCGGTTAGCAGGCAACCTACTAGAATTGTGGCAAGGTTGACCACATAAAAAATAACTGCATGAATTCTAAGAAGAAGGAGAATGATAGCGCTAATGTTGTAACTGAAGAAATACAGGATTTGTTATTGCTGACAGTTCACAGTTCTGTTGATGACTATATACTGGATTCAAGGGTTTCTTTTCATACATTTTCTCTCCCGGAGTTGATGCGAAACTATGTTGCAGGTGACTTTGAGAAGATATATCTAGCTGATGGAAAAGCTCTAAACGTGGTGGTGATGAGAGACGTTGATATCACACTCCTTAACAAGAGCAAATGGACTTTGCAAATTGTCAGACACGTTCTTGAGTTAAAGAAAAACTTCATTTCTGTCGAGCAGCTCAATGACGGTGGTTATTCAGTAGTGTTCTCAGATAACACCTGGAAGTTTACCAAAAGAGCGTTAGTACTGGCTCGAGGTAAGAAAATTGACACTATATATGACTACAAGTTTACTCAATCGTTGACACATGAGTCAGAGGTGCATTGTGGGGAAATAGAAGAATGCCAGTTTTTTGAAAGGTTGCAGAGCAGTAAGGGGAGGAAAACTGGATCTTGTACACATAAATGTGTGGGGACATTCTCCAGTGACATCTCTTGGAGGCTAGTTACTGTAAAAAAGTAAGATTTGTTGGTCTACCAGAGGCCACAGTGCAAGGCAGTGATGGAAGTGAAGAGGAGAGCGGGTCCAGAACACCCATTTCTATTGTTCCACAGATAAATGGTGGAAAATCACAGAGTTATGAAGAAATCTTGTAATATGAAAATTCGAGTAAGTGGGAGCTGACAGATTTTCCATTAGGGAAGAAGACATTGCATAACAAGTGGGTGTACCGGGTGAAGACCGCGCTTGATGACAGTAAGAGGTGCAAAGGTTGACTTGTTGAAAAAGGCTTTCAGCTGAGGCAAGATATTACTCATGCAGTGAGAGTTGTAAGCAGATTCATGAGTAACCCAAGAAAGAGTTTTGAGGTACAAGACTATGTTGACACTGATATGTCGATTGTGTGCTACTCTTGAGAAACTGAAGTTGTGCTTCACTTCAGCTGATCTTCTAGCGTGAAGACGGGGGCTTTAAGTTGTAGAGGTGGAGGATATCATGTTTGAGAAAAAATGTCGGTAAAACCAACAGATGATGCAGCATGTAGGTGGTGCATTCAGTGTCCTAGTCTCCAAGTGGGAGAATTGTTAAATATATGGAGTTTGTGACTTACCTACCTTACCTACCACGTCCCACCTATCTCTTTCCACCTACCTCTCTTCCGTTTTTTTTAAATAGCCTCTTTTGGCCTGTGATAAGCGCTAAGTTATCTTGAGAGCTAGGAGAGAGAAAGGAATAGAGAAAGATAAATGAAGTTTTCTTGTAAACGTCGAAGCGCTCGACGGTGTAATTTCTCGAAGTACTAAAATCCTCTGCAGCTCCATGGACGTAGGAAAATTAGTCGAACCATGTAAATCTATGTGTTATTTTTTGGTCTTGGAATCTATGGCTGAGAATATTGGAATAGGAGGATCCGAGAGGAGTGTGGAGGATGTATTGCTACTACATCACAGGCATATGTCACACTCTCTGTTTAGTCTATTGTGTCATTTATATCAATCTTTATATGAAAAAGACATAAACAAAAACTTGTGTGATGCTTGTGAGTTTGGCAAGCATACCAGGAGCTCTTATGTTAGCTCCAGTAAAAGAAGTTCTTATATTTTTGTTTTGGTGCATTCAGATGTATGGGGATCTCATTCTATAAATTCGATGGATTGTTACAGATATTTTGTGACTTTCATTGACTGTTTTTCTATGTTATTTGGTTATATTTGATGAGAAATAAAAGTTATATGCTTGCCTACTTTAAAGAGTTTCACAGAGCGATTCAGACTCAATACGGTTTTGTAGTGAATGTATTGAGATCTGATGATGAGACAGAGTATACCAACAAGATATTTGAGGAATGCCTATTTGGCCAAGGGATATAGCATCAAACCACATGTTCATACACTAGCACAAAACAGAGTAGCAGAGAGAAAAATAGACACCTTCTATAAGTAGCTAGAATCATGATGATCATGATGAAAGTTTCAAACCAATTGTGAGGACAAGCAGTTTTGACAGTAGCTCAATTGATCAACAGAATATCCTCAAGAGTATTGGATTTGAAGTTTCCTTATTTGTTTTTGAAAGAAATAACGGGATCCTTCTATTGATGGTTTTTGGTTGTGCATGTTTCGTGAAGAACAAAAACCATTAGTGAGGAAGCTGGATCCTAGAGCTGTGACGTGTATTTTCGTCGGTTATTCTGCTACCCAGAAATGGTATGTTTGTTGGAGCCTGATAGAGAATAGATTGTCTGTGAGCACGGATGTGTCTTTTAGAGAGCTCAAACCGTGTTACATCCTGAGGTGACTTTACCATTTGAAGACTGGTCAGGTACTGGAGGTACAAGGCACGAGGAGTAGAGTAATGATGATTAGAGAGCGATACATGTGGGAACGATGCCTTGTCCCATTGTGTGGTAAAGATCAGCTGAGGAAGAGTCCAAAAATGAGGAAAATGAGACCGAAGGTGGAGGGATTTAAGCTTAAAGGGAGCTAAGAGTGTATACAAGGAGGCAGAATGAGGGAACAATAGCTGTCCTTCCCGGTCTACCCTGACGTCTGAGACACCAACACCTCTCACTTCCAAATCTAATTATTTAGGTGATATGATTCCTCTCCCTTCCCCTCCCACTCTCATGGCTTTAAGGTCCTCTCGAAGCAATGCTTAGGGTTTAGGGTTCTCATGATCGTTATTCTCCTGATTGTTTTGGTTTCTCATATGACATTGCTCAGTTTGTCTCATACTTTAACATGTTGCCTTTTGACGGAGCATTCATTGCATCTTTAGACGATGTCTCTATACCCAGGTGTTGGTAGGTAGATAAAGTGGAACTAAAGTGGAAGATTGCAATGCTGGAGGAACTTGGTGCTCTCGATTAGAACAGGACGTGGGAGATATTACCATTACTAGCGAGGAAAAGAACACTTGGGTGTAAGTGGTTATTCACAGTAAAATAAAATCCAGAAGGGAAAGTGAAACGTTATAAAACACGATTGGTGGCGAAAGGGTACAGCCAGATATATGGCAATGACTATGATGTGATCTTTGCACCGGTAGTGAAGATGAGAATAGTGAGGATGTTGGTTTCTCTAGCTGTGAATGGTGGGTGGAGGTTACACCAACTTGACGTAAAAAATGTTTTTCTTCATGGTGAGTTACTAAAGGAGGTGTATATGAACATACCACCAGGATTTGGTATAGGTCAGATAGTGGGCAAGGTGTGCAGACTCCGGAAGTCACTTTATGGCTTGAAGCAGTCTCCTCCAGTCTGGTTCGACGAGTTTAGAAAAGCTATGGTGGTCATGGGATATCAACAAATCAATGTCAACCATACGGTGTTCTTTCGTCAAAATAATGGTCACATCGCTTTGCTTATTGTGTATGTTGATGACATGATTATCACTGATGATGATGAGATAGAGATTGCTCAACTAAAGATAAGATTGGACAAAGAATTTGAAGGGAAGGACCTTGGACAGCTCAGATATTTCCTTGGGATTGAGTTGACTCGTGGACCAGAGGGGATGATCCTGTCTGAAAGAAAGCATGTATTTGATCTCCTCACAGAAACATGCATGCTAGAATGCAAGCATGCAACCTCTTCAATTGATCAGAAGACCAAGCTTAGTGTGGAGGCGGGAGAGCCAATTGATCGTGAGGGATACCAGTGATTAGTGGATTAATTAGTGGGTCGTCTGATCTATCTGAGTTACACGTCCTGATATCTCATTTATAGTAAGCATGGTGAGTCACTATATACATGAGGAAGGGTCACACGGATGCAGTGTATCAGATTCTGAGGCACCTGAAATGTGCACCAGGGAAGGGGTTGATCTTCAGGAAGAATGTGCATTGTGATGCTGATTGGGCGAGTTGTGCAAATGATAGAAAATCCACCTCTAGATACTGCTAGTTCGTAGGGGGCAACTTGGTCTCTTTGAAAAGCAATAAACATTCTGTTGTATCAAGGTCAACAACAGAGGCAGAGTATGGAGCTATGGCCTTAGGAGTTGCGAGATGATGTGACTGAGAACCTTTTTGGCCGGGCTCAAGGTGGATCAAGGAGCTCAAATGAAGTTGTGGTGCGAGCAAGTCAACAATCATTATTGCCAACAACCCTATGCAACAAAATAGAACCAAACATTTTGTGATTGATAGTTTCTTCGTCAAGGAAAAGTTGAATAGCGGGCTACTGTAGCTAAGTAATGTAGCCATTGGAGAGAAAGTGGTTGATTGCCTCACTAGAGGACTTAGTTCATTAGATTTGTCTAGATTATGTGGCAAGATGGATTTAGTGGATATCATTTGCCCATCTTGAGGGAGAGTGTTGAGATTTGTGTCTTATTTTGAGGCGCTTAATTGTAAATAGGGAATATAGAAAAAGTTTAGAGGGTTATTTGTAAATAGGATTGTAAGTCTCTATAGAAGCCCAACTCATTGATGAAGGAGATGAGATTTTTTACCAAAATTTTCTTCTATAAAAGCTAATCCGCAGTGGTCAAATTATCTGGTAGAGTTTTTATGCCAGTGTGGTTAGTCTCCCATCACACATGAGGAGATCCCTAAAGCCATAAGATCATATGACTAAATTTTCTTTTTAAATCTATACAAGGGGTTAGGATTTCTTACATTTATATCTAAAATTTTGAATATATTATTTTTTCATCACTGCCCTTTGCCACATCAAAGTCAATTGCAGCACTATGTGTTAGTATTACTTTTAATTATTATTTTTTTATGTCAGACTAACATTAGCTAGTTTATGATTTCTTTTAACGCTTTGTTTTAGAGCTTTAGAGTAGTGTTAATATCATTAAAATTTTTAAAAACGTTTTGAACAACTTTAAAAACTTAAAATTCTCAAATCAAAATACCTCTTGGGAATAGTCTGAAACCAGATCTGTATGTCATCAACTAATCATCAAAGCCTTGCTGTGAATTGACTATAAAGAAAAATATGCGCACTTATGTACGTAATTAGTAAGTCAATGCATTTATTGAGGCTTCTTGGCTGATTAAGAGGTGGGTTTTTTCTGTTTTGGAGAAAAAAATAGTCAGAATAGAACTTTGCTATGGAAGAAGGCTTTTTTCTGGCTAGTGATGACATTTTTAGCAAACTAGAAAACAAAGCCATAATCCATTAAAATCCTTGGTTAGGAAAGCTGGTATCAAATATATATTTTTATTACTTTTTCAGTTGCTTTGCGTAGTTGGGATAATGCTGTGGATGATGAATTGCATGGTTCGTACCTTCTTACGTTTTCTTGTGAGTGCCTTCTTGCCACCGCATATGGAAACTTGTAGATCAAGTTTCATGTTGATTTGTATTAAAATATTTCTTAAATTAAATCATCATCGCATGAAATGGTCACGACAGTAAGCTGAATTTTTCTGTAGATATTACAAATTGTTCTCCATAATGCAATAATGGTTTCCTTTGTCATTATTTTCTTATGGTTATTTTGACACTAAGGTTATGCTTCTGTACATGTACGGTTAAATTTGATTTCCTTAACAGATACTTTGAAATCAAAGAGGGCCAAGGTTCTTTTGACGTAGAAATCTTACAGCTTTTTAATTTTTTGGGTTTATTTGCTGCTTCCAGCGAAGTTTTTGACTTTGAAATTAAATTCATTAAATTAAATTTTGCAGGAGGATGTGCCTGGAGAATTTGCTTCAATCATTCTCAATTTTATATCTCGCAATCGGATAGGTCCTCGTGGTGTAGAGGTTAGTGATCACAAGCTGATGCTTCCTGTGCCGTTTGAATCCTGACAAAAATTCCTAGACTTCTTTATTCAAACCTTTATCATTAGCGATCGTGATGTTTTTTTCCCCGTGTCTCTAAGTGATGTTAACTTTGATTTGAACCTTTATGCTTGGTTTGCTCCACTCCTACTAGTTTATGTAGGGGTGGAAGTTTGACACCAAATATCTTTATGTTTTTTTATTGAAGGTTTTTTTTTGTGAATGAAGGAAAATATATATTTTGATTTTCTTGGCATTAGTAATTGTAAAATTAATTTCTAGTATATTTAAAATACTTCAAAATTTGCTTTTTGGCGTGCAAACATATATCACCATTATCGAGTGACTTTTATTGTCCTCTGCTGCTAATCCTATCCTTTGACGTCCACAATATGCCTTCGCCCATCATGCAAAACTTCTTACCAATGTCATACTACTTGTATGCTGAAGATCATGTGATCTATTGTGAGCACCATCACTAGCTTCTGTGGCTCCTTCCTTTCTTCCAGACCAATGTCTCCTTGCCTCCCCTCTGACGGACCCCATGAAATTGGCTTCTATGGAGTTCCTTGAAGCCTTGACCAAATCTTCCTTGCTCGTTGCTAGCAAGTCGAAGGTTTGGGTTTCCATGACATCCCCTTATGTTCGTGTATGGCATTTTCACTTAACTGCTTTAGTTATCAAGCACTCTGTTTGAGGGGTTGATATCACCTGTCACATTAATCCAAAGAATATCAAAGGGAGCTTGTTATTATTATTTTTACTAATGATAATACTGCAACTCTAGTATGGTAAAATGATGAAGCCTAGACTTATGGAGTTAAGTGAAAATAAATCAATGATTGAATAAACTGATGCCGAAGTTAACCTAAAGCAATGACGAAATATTACTTTTATTGCTAAATTTAAAAGGGGTTATAAACAAGACACTTGAAAATAGGAAAAAAAAAAAAAATACAAACACAAACTAGGGCGTATATCGGGGTGGTTATGCTGTGGTTTGAGGGGACTTAATGGTTATGGAGGGTTGTAGGATGGAAGGACAACAAGGTCATGACTGGTTAGAGGGGTTGGGTAGGTTGAGGGAGGAAGGTAAGCTGCTGGGTAGCAGCAAGGAGGACTGGGGGCTGGCAATTAGGGATTGCAGTAGGGACAGTGAGGGCTGATAAAGGATTATGGTGGGTAGGGGAAAAGGGAGGTACGTCTAGACTGCTGTGTAAAGAGATGGACGGTTGGGCAGCAAGTCAGGGGAATAGGAGGGTATTATCAGGGGCGGAACTAACCTTTTTTTTTTTATTTTGTTGGAGGGGCAAAAAGGCCAAATTGTTCTTTCATATAAATAAAAACTTGAATTTGAGGGGGGGTAATTGCCCCCCTGGACCCTGCCTTGGTCCTCCTCTGGGTATTACAACAACAATAGGAAGCCTAAGTGGGATTGCAGTAACAAGTGAGGTGTTGGAGGGAGTTACGACAATAGTCAGACGATTCCCTGGTTTGGCGACAGGGAATGGGGGAAGAAGGAAGGCGCGTAGGTTTAGAGTGGGGAGCTGCAAGTAAGGGGAATAATGAATGATACACACCACCTCGGTATGATTTACAACCGAAACATCTTCTCATCGTCGGATATAACCCTAGAAGGGAACAAAGAGTAAAGTAATATTTTAGGAGGGCAAAAAGGCCAAATTGTTCTTCCATATAAATAAAAACCTGAATTTGAGGGGGGTAATTGGCCCCCTGGACCCTGCCTTGGTCCTCCCCTGGGTATTACAACAACAACAACGAGTGAGGTGTTGAAGGGAGTTACGACAACAGTCAGACGATTCCCTGGTTTGGCGGCAGGGAATGAGGGAAGAAGGAAGGTGCGCAGGTTGGGAGTGGGGAGCTGCAAGCGAGGGGAATAAGGAATAATACACACCACCTCGATTTGATTTACAACCGAAGCATCTTCTCGTCGTCGGATATAACCTTAGAAGTGAAAACGAAATGTCTTTGACATTCCTGATAGAAATCTCAAGCAAAAATTAACCCTAGACAAAGAAAATAACATATTTATAGCTGTAGATAACTAATGAGGTCGAGGCTTCTATCCTTGGGTGGCCAGCCTAGTTCAGATCAAGGGCCGATCCGGTCCCTAACTCAGTCAGTTTAGCCCAGGTGAGCCCCCCCAAGCCCCGCGTAAGTCTTCAAGGGTTGGGGGAATTTCAATCTCATTGTCAGCCTATTGTCGATGGTGGCGATGTTGTAACATTTCGGGACTGAAGGGTTTTCTACTGCAGTTTGAAAAGCACCGGGATCTCATTGGTAGCTACACTGTCCCCCAAAGCACCTGAGGATTTTCCCCCACCTGCGAGCAAATATCCATATGAGTCTAATCATCTGGGAATGTGTGTCACACATATACTGTTGAATCCTTCCAAAATAGCCAAAGATTGGTTTGACTTGATTGGAGTGAGGGTAAACCTAAACCTCCTTGAATGACGGTGGCCATTGCAGTAAGGTTTTGATTGTGATGTCTTGAAATGCTCTCTATCATGACTGTCTCATGTCTAGAATCGGTGTCTCAGTCCTATCATCCTCTATCGTCATCTAAATTGATCCCACCAATTTTATTTTGTTGGTAAGGGCACCCGTAATTTCGGGCTTCACAGAAGGGAGAAAGATGATGTGCTTCTCTTTTTTTTTTTTGTGGAGTGGGTGTTTTTGAACTCGTCTTGTTGAGTCCTACGGTCAAATTGCCACGATCTCCCCAACAAAATTTGACAGACGTCCATGGGTACCACGTCGCACCACAACTAATCCTTTAGTTGGCTTCCAATCAAAAACTCTACTAAGCACCTCCAAGCAGTGTTGATCCCGTTCTCCTTCATCAGTCACGTCAGAGAATACGGTTGGGAATGTTTTTGAGTCATGAGGCTCAATTTCTCCCTCATCTGCATAGACGCCACATTCTTGCTGCTCCCTTCATCGATGATGACTGCATATCTTTCCATTCCAGTGCAATAGGTGTAGATTATGTTGTCGTGAAGCCACTGCAGAGATCCTTTGTATCCTCAATCTGTAGGACTTGTCGAACCACGGGCATCTCGCCCTCATTCGGTGGAAGATGATACATCTCACCCTGTTCCTTAACTTACACCTCGTCGCTAATCTCCTCCACTGCGCTCTGCTTGGTAAAAGACAATTTGACTCGCTTGGCAGCTGGAGGCGATTTGCCCAAATTCATGGCATCTAAAGCATTTTCGGGCATGGATTGTCGTTGGTTCGTTACTCTTCTCGGGCTTTTTCTCATTCAGGGGTTGCTCTGTCCTTATCCAAACCAAATTTCTCAACTTCATGAGGCATGCTCCTGTTGATGTCTCCAACTGTGGGTGGTTGTTGAATGGTAGTGGCTATTTGCTCTATTTCTGCTATCTCTTCATCGTTAATGGTAAGGTTTGAATATCTCCCACCAATAGGGCTATAGTTGCACAATGTTACTAATAGCGCGGGCGTCAATCCCCCCTAGATATCAGGCTATGGAATGTTTCTCTAGCTCGACCAACTCGCACTACATCTGCAACTGGTCAAATTGTTTCATGAACTCCTCCACAGATTGATCTCTCTGATGTGGGTGGTGGATTCTCAAAAATTTTTCATGGTCATAATGAGGATGTAGATATTTTTTCTGCATCTTCTTCCTCATCTTCTACCACTTAGTAATCATGTCGTTGTTTTCTCTTTTTCTTTGCCTCTACAAGTTTTCCCACCACAAGGAGATGATAGTTTCACTCGTTTTGTTCTCTGACATTTCTTTATACTAAAAAATTTACTCAAAGGATTTGCAATCATTCGATAAAGTTGTTCGGATGCATACCTCCATTGAAATCCTGTAGATCCCTGTTGATGCCAAAATTCATGTGTCCTCCATATGTAGCCTTCTCTCTCGACCTTCTTTGATATTGAATGCCAAAGTGTCAGGGTCTCTCTTCCTCATCACAGAAGTCATCCCAATGAAAGATTCAGTTCCTCGTCCATTTTTTTCCCTTTGACTCTTCATATCACAATCGAGGTTAATCTCCCTTGGTTCCATCATCCTTCGCCTCAACTGAAGACGATGGAGCTCTCGCTATATCTCTTTCCAGTTAAGCTCGGGCCTATATCTCTATGGTGGCATGGTTAGAGTTTGGGATTTGTGGGAGTGAAAATGATATTTTGTGGCAAGAAAGAAGAAATTTTGGTGAAGATGGTTTCGGTATGTTGGAGGCTTGGAAACTCTATGATATAATTTAGGATTAGTCTAGCTTTGATACTAATTGATATCAGAGTTAACCCAAAGCCGTAATAGAATATCACTTTTATTTCTGAAATTAAAAGGGATTACAAACAAGACACTTGAAAATGAGAAAAAAAAATGACACAGACACACATTAGGGCGTAGATTGAGGTGGCGGTGTTGTGATTTTAGGGAAATAAAGGTTATGGAGGGTTGTAGGATAGAAGGACAACAAACTGATGATTAGTTTGAGGGGTTAGGTTGGTTGAGGGGTGAAGATAGGCTACGGAGTAGCAGCAAGAGTGCTGGCATTTTGGGGATTACAGCAGGAAGAATGAGGGCTGGCAGGGGAAAGGGGGGGTGTGGTTGGACTGTTGTGTAAGGAGATGGATGGTTGGCCAACAGATGGGGGAATAAGACAGTATTGCAATAACAGAAGGAAGCCTGAGTGGGATTGCGGAAGCAACAACCAGACGGTTTCCTAGGTTGGATGGTGCGCTGGTTTTTCTTTTTTTTAGGGGCGCGGGGGATGT
>JXCR01082203.1:523553-560107 GCA_002079205.1 Phalaenopsis hybrid cultivar
GGTGGGGGCATGCAGGTGAGGAGATAAGGAAGGATACATACCACATTGACATGAGTTACAGCTGGAGCACCTTCTTATCGTCGGATACAACCCTAGAAGGGAAAACGAAACGTCAGTGGCTGTTTTGACAGAAATCTCAAGCAAAAAACTAACTCTAGACAACGAAAAGAGCATATTTATAGTAGTAGATAACTAAGGATGGGGAGGCTCCTCCCCTCCCCTTGGGCAAGTAACCTAGCCCAGACCAAGGGCTGGCCTAGTCCATGCCCGCCTTGTTGAGCCGGTCAGCCTTAACTCAGCTGTTTCTGCCTAGGTGAGCCCCCCAAGCCTCCACGTCACAAACATATTTATGTGGATGTTTGCCTACTTATGGGATGGAAGTGTGAGTCCTATCCAAATTGGTCCAACTGGTTTTTCCCTGGTTGGTTTAACGAATTCGTATTCCCTTGAGCTGGCCTATCTTTTTTAGGACTATTTGCTCATTTATTTAGGTTATTATTAAGGTATTTGTCTTATAAATATATTGTTAAAATATTGTCTAGACGCCTTTAATTTGGTTTATGCATTAGAGATTATTTTATCTAGTTTTTTTCCTAGTCGGAGTTCTCAATCATTTGATCTCCCTCGGGTGGTGAACTACCTCAGATGCCCAAGGACCTCCTGCTCTATCGACCTTGCTGCCAACTTGTAGTTTCTTGTTTCCAGCTTGCTATCCACCCGCCAATTCTATCGATTTCTCAGTCACCATCATCAGTTCACCCTCTATTCTTATGCTACAACTCTTCCAAACCCTCTTTTGATCTATCCATACCGTCTAACAACTCTCCATCGATATCATTTGGTATCAGGGCCACCCAAACTCTAAATTTCTTGGAGTTTGTTTTCCCCCTTTTATAAACATAAAATCCACATATCCCATTTCATCTACCCAATCAACAACCTATCCCTTACATCACCCTAACCACCCTCACCCTCTCACCTTTTGACCACCCCGAATTGCCTTCCTATTTTGGGCAAAACCATAATTGGGGGGAAAAGACACCATACTGCCTAGGAGAATCGTGCAAAAGGGTGTCCAAAAGATCAAAATGGAGGATATGCAAAACGAGATTCTTCAACTACAACAAAGGTTTGTCGAATTTGAAAGAAGAAAACCCAAAGATGTCACCCATAGTCATAGTATCGTCAAGTTGTGAGGGGGAAGTTATTCCATTCCACCAACAAGTTTCTAGTGATGAAGAATCTAAGCCCAGTGATTTGGCATTGAATATCAAAGTAGAGTTAATGACTTTGTGGTGAAGATTGACTTGCCAAATTTTGATAGACGCTAGAGCCAAATAAATTCATTTTGTAGCTCCAAATAGTAGAACAAGTTTTTAGTTTAAAGATATTTTCTAGGACAAGTGAGTCAAATTAAAAATCATCAAATTCAAGAAGAATGTTTCTTTATGGTAGAAGAGTTTGAAGTATATTCGACAATGAGTAGAGAAGATTATGATCATCATACTGCCTAAGATGAAAAAGGAGATAAAGCATAAATATTTTCTTTCACATTATCGGAAGGACATGTTCCTAAAACTCATTAAGTTGCACCAAAGAGGCTTTTTTATGAAGTATATGGCCGAATTGGATAAACTTATGTTGAAATGGGAATTGTTGGAAAGCACAATGGCAAGATCTTAGATAATTGAAGCAATCATTTAATAATGTGGTGCAGTTGCAATATTATTGGTCTCTACTAGATTTATAGACTCTAGTTTTGAAGGTGGAGAAGCAATATTGTTACCAAGGGGCCACCAAACCTTACGGATAAGACTTGACTTTAGGATCAGACAACAAGAGCACACCCACTGGAGCACTTAAGTTTGTCGCATGCAAGGAGAAATCAGTCTAGGGTCTAGAAAAAATCGAAGCACTAGCACCTTTAAGTTTTTTTTAGCCAATAGTTGTTTCAAATGACATGATTTTGGCATGTGGCTTCAGATTGCTCAAATAAGAGTGTGATCTATTTCATTGAGTTGGGAGTAATGGAAGAAATGGATAATGAAATGGGGGACACAAGTGAGTGATGATATGAAGGAGTACCAACTTCTATTCAATGAATGAGAGATAGTTTGTGGTTTGACAAATTCTTCAGTCTGAGCTCAAGAGAAAATAAGTGTGGCTCTATCATATGTTTCGTACTCATTGACATCATAAAAAAGACACGTATGCAATCTTATAATTGAGAGAGAGTTGTGAGAATATGGTATCTACCCAATTGGTGCACAAGTTAATTCTTACAACACAGAAGCACACCCGACCTTATTCCGTGTCTTGGTTGAAAAGAGAATGAGATCATAGTTGAAGAGATATGACTTATAAAGTTATCTATTGATGGCAAATTTCAACAGCAAGTGTAGTGTCATGTGTTACTCATGAATTGTTGGGTTGTCCTTAGCAATATATTTGTGGCACACATCATGACAGTTATAGGAATAAATTTATTCACTAAGGATAATAAGTGTATCGTATTTATTCCTTATAACGAGTTCAAGACAGTGAGCATTCATATATAATCTGAGACTATAGTTCCTAGAGCTATTTTTCTGCAAGCCTTGAGCAAAGCATAATTAGGGCTAGCATTCATCAGAAAATTCATTAGCATTCATCAGAAAATTCATTATTGTATATTTTAATGATATCTTGGTGTATAGTCATTCTATAGAGAATCATTTACATTACTTACAGGAGATATTTGAGGTGCTTCTAGAAGCCTAATTATATGGTCACCCAAATAAATATCATTTCCTAATTATGATATGTTGTACTAGTAGTAGGCATTGAGATGGATCCAGCCAAGATCGAGGCTATAGTGAGTCCCAGTAGCTGATACTTGACATAGTCCAACCCCGACTGAGAGAGTTTCAGGATATTCTGACCGATAGTCTATCTATTGGGTTGTCACCACTAAGGGAGAGCTAGCATGTCTTAAATTTTATTTCAAGGTCTTTTCTTTCAAATCAACTTGGATGTATCCACTCTAATATAAGGATTTGCAGAAGCAGGTTACAGACTTTATCGTTAGAGGTTTAGTCGATGAAAGTACTAGTCCATATATAGTGCCATCTCCAATCATATCAAAGAAGGATGATTTTTTGTGTATATGTGTATTGAAAGAACAACTTTAAACAAAATTACTATCAAGTTTTGATTCCTCGTTTCACAACTGAATGATTTATTGGATTAATTACATAGAACCAAAGTCTTTTCTATGATCAATTTACGTGGTGGTTATAATTAAATCAGGATTAGGCTAAGAGATGAGTGGAAGATGATTTTAAAGACTTGGGACAAATTATACGTAGATAGTCATGCTCTTCGGCTTGCCCAATACTTTGAACACTTTTATGCAACTGATGAATAATATTTTTTGAGCATTCATCAAAAAATTTGTTATTGTATATTTTGATGATATCTTGATATACAATTGTATTGTGGAGGATCACCTTTAATACATACGAGAGATTTTTGAGGTGCTTCGAATAGCGTAATTATATTGTTACCCAAAGAAGTTTCATTTCCTAATTACATAAACTTTTTACCTGGATATGTTGTATTAACAGCAGACATTGAAATAGATACAGCCAAGATCAAAGCCATTGTTAACTGGCCCAGTTCACAATTATTTACTTATGTACACCAATTTCATGAACTGATCTTTTTTTATAAGTGATTTATCACAAGTTTCAGCTTTTTAGCAGCACCCTCGATAGAGCTTTACATTTCATTAGAGCAAGCCCGGGCCAATTTTGAGGTGTTGAAGTAGCAAGTTACTTTGGCTTGTATTCTAGCTTTTCCAGATTTTAACCAAGTATTTGAGGTGGAGTGCTATGCTTCCAATGAGGATTGGACCCATATTGAGTCGAGGACATTTCATAACTTTCATTAATGAGAAATGGAATGATTGCAAACGAAGGTATTCCACCTATGAAAATGAGTTCTATATTATTTATAAATAATAACTCATAGCCGTTGGAGTTGTTATTTATTGGCGAACGAGTTTACTCCCTACATTGATTATGAAGCCTTAAAATTATTTAATAACAAAGTCAGTTAAAAAGGTAGACACGTCTCGTGGATGAAATTATTCTCCTTTTCATTTTGCGCTCAAGCGCAAATTTGGGAATTTTGCGGTTTACGATAGTTGGATATGAAATGTTGAATGATCTATATTTCACCGATAAATATTTTTAAGAAATTTAGACATGATGCGGGAAAGGCCTTATGATCATTAGCATAGGTATGTTGGTTATATGTTCTTTCAAAACAGGTCATGTATTCCTAAGAGTTCACTTAGGGAAGCCATCTTACAAGAGTCACAATAGAGCTATGGTAGGACACATAAGCAGGGATGAGACCTTTCCTTAGTGAAAGAGAATTTTTATTGTTCTAAATTGGTACGAGATGTGGAGAGAGACGTTTGACAGTGCGGGATGTCACTTGGCTAAGATATGTGGACAAAATATGGTTTTAAATATGTCGCAACTTGTTTCAAAGTTGTCTTGGGTGGATGTGAACATGAACTTTGTGGTGAGTTGCCCATGGACATAGCCCATCAAGGATTTTGTTATGGTAGTTGTAGACCACTTCATGATGACACATTTTATTTCGTGTCGCGATACTATGGACATGCCACACATTGTAAACTTGTACTTTAAAGAAATAGTTCTCCTATGTGGTGTACCAAGGACCATCACTTCGGACAGGGATGTAAAATATGTCACGTTTAGAGGATTTTATAGGGTATGTTAGGAACAAAGCTTCAATAGTTTAGAAACGCACTCACATATAGCTGATCAGATAGAGGCGGCGAGCTGTAGCTTACAAAAATGCTTCAGATGTACTGTGGGAAAGAGCATTAAGCAGTGAGATCCGATTCTTCTTTAGGTTGACTTTATCTACAAGCTGTCCAATAGTCAGCTCCTAGATCGCAATCCATTTAAGAATGTCTATGGGAAAAATTCTTTCACTTTATTGGATTTATTGTTGTTATTTCTAGCTATTGAGCTTAGCATGGATGCAAAGGTTAGAGCTAGCGAGATTCAAACCTTATATGAGTGGGTCAAGATAAAATTTGCTAAGCAAAATGTTAAATAAAGAAACAGGCAAATAAGTCCATGAAAGCTCAGGTATTTAAGGGGACTTGGTATGGATAAATCGAAGGAGAGATTACTTGCAGCTTTTTTAGATCATTTATGAGAGCAGTCTCATTGTGAGAAGAAAAACAAGAAAGATACAAAGGAGAAGCCAATGGGATGAAAACAATCCGTACGAGGGCTCTGCATGGGGAGTTTTCCAATGGAGAAGAAAGGCATTGCGACGAAGTCAAGGAGGGTAAAAAATTCGTACGAGGGCTCAGCATCACATGGTAGATTCAGGGTAAAAATGGTGTTATTTTTTTACTATTACATATATCATATCACACCGAATTTTTTTAGTATTTTGAGAGTTATTGTTGTGTGAGTTTTGTATTTAATATTTATATTATTTGAAAATCAATTGCTATTAAATTCTGAAATAACATGTCAAACATATCAAACGAATTTAACCAGATTTAACCCTAACTGAATCAAAAACTATTTTGAATTTAACGACATCTGAATTTGATAAATTCAGATTTATCGAATTTACTAAATCATATTTTAACCTAAATCGTGGTTGTAACCAAACACCCCCTAAAAGTAAATTATTGTATTTAGGAATGCCTGTGTTGTTCATCGGAGTTGACCGGATTGGGTGCATTCAGGGGATTATGAAGAAGGTCGGTTGCTCATTCCCAAGTTAAAGGTAGTGGGAGGATTTTTTCTATGGTGTTTCTAATCTAAAAATATTATGGTTATTATAGTCTTAATATTAAAAAGGCTACAACTCATAGCACTCAAAAATCTTTTATTCAAACACTCATATCGACTTTAAGAACCGTAACTTTATACCATCATTTCTTATGAAGTTTTACTTTTATGCGAGGAGAAACCCTCTCAAAAATCCCTTAGATTGTGGTGTGTTCATATATAAAAATCAACCAATTAGTTTCATGTTTTCCTTTCTGAACATGACAAAAATGGTCACTGCTTCTGAAAGTTGGATGAGTTTTGTGGTTCCCTTGATGACTATCTTATCCTCAATTAACTAGGTTGTACTTGTCTACCATGATGACAACGATCATGTAATATTTTACCTCAGTGATAGCAATGATGGAGATGTCACATATGATGATAATGAATCATGTTGTTTGCCATCATCTTTAACCGGCGCGGTGAGCTTAGAGTTATTAAGGCAGGAGCTAACGGTCAGACGGAGGAAACCTATATATCAATTTCATTTCATCACAACAATAAAATCCAGAACACAAAAGTCATTCTAATTCATAAAATTTATATTTACAATAGATTGTTCATATTTAGACGATTACATTTACATTTATACAAAAAATAAACTAAATTGTAGTACCTATCAACTTTCGTTTCACGGTGCTTATACACTTACTTTCTATGGTTCACCTATAATACAATTTAAATGTAATTAACTTCTTGTTCAATGTTAATCTTTTCTCATATTGCTTCTAGATTTTCTATCATTAGGTTCATAAATTTTTTATTTACGTATAAAAAAAATATAACCATACATATATTTGTTTATGTACGAGCTAATCATATATACATATATAGTAGGAATATTCAATTTAATTTTAATGATACAAAAACATAAAAAAAATTTATCCCACTAAGTGGGGTCGGTTACATGAATCCTTTTTCTCCGCTGCCTCCTATTTAGTGTCATATTTTCATTTAATTCTAATAAAATAAGATCTTTTTTTATACAATTTGCTCAAGTCTTCCTAGGTCTACCTCTATCTTTCTTAACATAAGTCAAATCTAAAATATCTGCTCTTTTAATCGAATTATCAGATGGTCGACATTTAATGTGAACAAACAATCTAAGACGACTCTCTAATTTTCTTTGTCATTGGAGCTACACCAACCCAATCACGCATATATTCATTTCGCATTTTGTTTCTAAGTGTAAAGCCACTCATCCACCTAATCATTCTCATTTCGGCAACACTTAACTTAGTTTTGTGCTTCTCTTTAAAGGCCAACATTCAGCGTCATAGAGCATTGCATGCCTTACCAACATCTTCTAAAATTCTCCCTTCAGCTTAAGCAGTACTTTTCTAGCACACAATAGGCCCGAAGCATTCCTCCACTTCAGCCAACCAACTTGAATTCTACTAATAACATCCCCATCAATATCACCATCATTTTGAACAATAAACCTAGGATATCTAAAAAGTTCACACCTTTTAATAATTTGATCACCCATAGTTACATTTATGTCACTAGAGCTGCTACAACTAAATTACATTTCATGTATTCAATTTTAGTTCTACTCAAACGAATGACTTGAGACTCCAAGGTAGACCTCCATAATTCAAGTTTTTCCTGAGCTTTTTCTTTCAGTTTATCCACAAAAAGGATATCATCAGCAAAAAACATTACGCCAAGGTACATCCTCCTATAAGTGTTTAGTAAGACCATCCATAACTAAAGCAAAAAGATATGGGCTTAAGACCGATCCTTGATGTAAACCAACAAAAATAGGAAAAATCCTCATTCTTTTCGAACACAAGTAACAACTCTTGTATACATATCTTTAATGACTTGAATATAAGTCATATTAACATATTTCTTCTCAAGAATTCTTCAAAGGATATCTCTTGGAGCCTTATGGTTAGCTTTTTCTAAATCAATAAAAATCATATGTAGATTCTCTTTATTATCTCTAAACTTATCCATCAAACCTCTCAATAAATGTATAGCTTCCATAGTAGACCTGCTCGACATAAATCCAAATTAATTATGAGAAATCTTTGTAATACGTCTTAACCTATAAAATACTCTTCCTCCTCTCCTCAGACATCTTAATAATTTTTATGTTAAAGCTTTTAAAATTTTCATTTGAGCACCTAACAATAATGACAACTTAATTATAAATAAGTTTTAAATTTAGGGTTCTTTATTTCATTTTAGCATTCATTAATTTTGAAGGAAATCATAAATTTATGAAATTGAACTTTATACCTGAATTTCCTTTCTGACCGGTTTCTTACGAATCTAGCCTTTTCTAAACTTGCCCTAAACAAATATAAATAAAATTTTAATTTATATGTGATGTAAATTTTCTTCCATTTAATCTTAATTAATTACAACTAATAATTTAAATTAAATTAACACTAATTGACTTGACATTTACCTTTTAATTCCTCTGCCTTGCCCTACTGTTTTGAACCAAGCCTTGCCCGGTTGAATTCTCCCACACGTAGAGCTCCTGCAAACCCTTCCTCTCTGAGCTCTCAACCGAGCTTCTATAGGCCTCTTAAGCCCTCCTTCCTCTTCTACAGACCGCACGACACACTGTCTCCTTCCTTTTCCAGCTCTCAGGTGAGGTACAAAAGCTCTCCCCTCCTCTTCTTCGCTTGAGTAGGCAGCTCGAACCTTCTAGGTACTCAAACAAGCTTCCCTTTGTTCGTCCTCGTTTCCTTTGATGTTTGCAGCACTTGGCAGAGCTGATCGAGCTATCTTCCCTTCAATTTGACTGGGAAAATGGAAGGAAATGATCGCAGCAAGTGAGTCACTCGTCTCCTTCTCCTTCCTTTTCTTCCTCTTGCATATTTCAATCGAGCTTCCTACAAGCCGCACGGGCTCTTCTTCCTCTTCTGTGGCTTGATTAGGGCGGCACGAATGCCTCAACTGATGCTTATAAGCGATATGCAACTTTGTCCCCCTTTCCTCCTACGCTCACAGAACCGTAAAAATGTCAGCGACGCTAGAGGGAAGCTCGAGTGAGTTGTTTGAGCTCTCCATGTAGCCAATCGAACTTCCTCTACCTCACTCTCTTGATCTCTCAGTCTCCTTGTCTCTCTCGCTCGCTGAGTGTATGAGTTCGAATGAGAGAAATGAAGGAATAGCCGCAATTTGACTCTCCATGAGCGGTGAGCTCCTTGTTTGAACCTTAAAATGTTATTATTATTATTATTATTGTTATTTTCTAATTTAAGATAATTACTTTTTATTATTATTCTTATTATTATAATATTCCTTCCTTATAAAAATTTCATCCTCAAAATTTAATGCACAAGAATAAAGTTCATATCTTAACTAAAAAGGTGCAAATATCTTTCCCTCCTTTCTGATTTCTTCTCCCATGTGGCATATTTTTCAGTTCCGTGCTTCCATAATATACGAACAAAAAGAATCTCTCTACTCTTGAGCTGCTTCACATCATAATCTATAATTCTTTCAGGCTCATCCACAAATGCCAAGCCAGGTTGAATATTTATAGAATCTGTAGCAAGCTTACTAACCTCATCAACAATATACTTCTGTAGCAAAGAGCTGTGAAACACATTATGCATTTACCCTGTACATGTGTATCGGTAGAGCAAGCTTGTAGGTCACCTTTCAATCTTCTCCACGATTTCATAGGAACCAACTTATTGTGGACTCAACTTCCTAGACTTTTCAAACCGCTTAATAATCTTTATCGGAGTGACCTTAAGAAAAACAAATTCTTTCACTTCAAATTCTACAGATCGGTGCTTAGAGCTTCATAATACTTTCTCTGTCTATCTTGGATTGCTCTCAGTCCGTCGCGAATTAATCGGATCTTCTTAGCTGTTTTATCAACTAAATTAGCACCAATTTATTTTCTTTCATTCATTTCTGCCCAAAAAAGAGGTGTCCTGCATTTTTCGTCCATAATGGCTTCATAAGGAGCCATAACAATACTAGTTTGGAAATTGTTATTGTAGGCAAACTCTGTCAGAGGTATATGCAATTCTTAGTTTCCATCAAAATCAAGAACGCAAAGTCGAAACAAGTCTTCTAATATTTGGATCGTTCTCTTTGATTGACCGTCTGTTTGTGGATGAAAGGTCGTGTTGAATGTCAGCTGAGTGCTCAAAGCCTCTTGAACTTTTCTCTACAGTCTGGAAGTGAATCTACCATCTCGATCTGAAAAAATAGACTTTGGGACTCCATGCAGTCGTACAATTTCATCAACATAAATTCTGATCAACTTGTCCACAGTACCTATTTGTCTGATAGGCAAGAAATGTGCAGACTTGGTCAGATGATCAATAATCACTCATACAGCATCATGACCCTGCCTTGATCTCGGTAGTCTCGTCACAATGTTCATAGCAACGTCCTCTCATTTCCACTCTGGTGTAGACAATGGTTGCAACAACCACTAGGCTTCTGCTGCTTAGCCTTAATCATCTGACATGTAGGACACTTTGCCACAAACTCTGCTACACTGCGCTTCAACCCTGGGCACCAGAATAAACCCTTAAGCTTCTAATATAGCTTGTTGCTTCCTGGATGTATGGTATATCTCGAATAATGTGTCTCATGTAAGATTTCTTTGTGTAAATCATTTACAGTAGGAATACAAACTTTACCCTTGTACTTCAACAGCTTTTCTTCATCGATCTTATATTTCTCCAATTGTCTTGCATTTACTTGTTCAAAAATTTTTCTGAAACATTGCATCATGTGAAAATGTATCTTATATTTTGTCATTCAAAGCTGGTTGAATGAACATCTGATTTAATAGAGCGAAACTTTAATTATTTAGTGTTACTACTGATAACTGCAAACGCTCCATATCTTTAATTAACTCTTCTTGTTGTGTCATTACCCAGTTAGCACTGCCACTTGTCTTCCTCCTTAGCACATCTGTTACAACATTTGTTTTCCCAGGTGATATTGAATATCCATATCATAATCTTTGATTAGCTCAAGTCATCTCCTTTGCCTCAAATTCAGCTCCTTCTATGTGAAAATATACTTCAAACTTTGGTGATCAGTGAATACTTCACACCTAACACCATATAAATAATGCCTCTATATCTTCAAAGCAAACACAACAGTTGCAAGCTTCAAATCATGTGTCTGATAATTCTTCTCATGATTCTTCAATTGTCTAGAGGCATAAGCAATTACGTTCCCATGTTGCTTAAGGACACGCCCAAGTTCCGTTAAAGATGCATTAATACAGATCTGGAAGTCTTCTATTCCTGTGGGGATAGTCAATAGTGGAGTTATCATCAAATACATCTTCAACCTTTGGAAAGCTTCCTCACAGCGATCTGTCCATTCAAATTTCGCCGCCTTCTGAGTCAATCTAAGCAAATGCATTGTAATCTGAGAGAACCCTTCAACAAATCATCTGTAATAATCGGCCAGACCTAAGAAACTCTGAACTTTTGTAACAGTGGTTGGTCCGGGCCAATCAGTTATCGCTTTAACCTTGTTTTGGTCCACCAGGATGCCTTCATTGCTAATGATATTCCCCAAAAATGTTATACTCAACCAGAATTCACACTTTGACCACTTAGCATTTAATTGGTTCTCTTTTAGCATCTGCAGAACAGTGCAAAGATGATCTGAGTGATGAATGTCATCACTGGAATAGATTAATATGTGGTCGATGAAGACTATTACAAATCTATTCAGAAATGGTTGAAAGATTTTGCTCATTAGGTCCATAAAGATTGTAAGTGCATTAGACAACCCAAAAGGCATTACCACAAACTCATGATGCCCTTATCTGGAGTTGAAAGTTGTCTTTGGGATAGCATCTTGTTTAATTTTTAATTGGTGATAGCCTAAGCACAGATCAATCTTGGTAAATATCGAAGTTCCTTTTAACTGATCAATAAGATCATCAATCTTTGGCAGAGGATACTTGATTGTGTGCTTGTTTATTTCTCGGTGATCAATGTATAGCCTTAAGCTCTTATCTTTCTTTTTAACAAAAAGCACTGGAGCTCCTCAAAGGGAAGTGTTTGGCTTGATGAATCCCTTCTTCAGTAAGTCCTAGAACTGGCTCTTCAATTCTTGCAGCTCTTTGATTGTCATTCTATAAGATGCTTTTGTCACTAGTTCTACTCTTGGTATTAAATTGATAGGAAAATCTCTCTCTTCTTGGAGACAAACCTAACAAATCATCTAAAGGCTTGTGGATACTTCTTCACTACTGGTATATCTTCTAACTTCTTTGGTTCACTCGCAATATCAATGACTTGAGCTAAGAAGCCTTGATATCCTTTTGCTAACAAATTGTATGTCTTTAAACTAGATATCATCATAAACAGGATTCCTCTATCGCTCACAAACTTGAATTCTTCTTCTCCAGTGATGCTGAATTTAATTATCTTTATAGAACAATTGATAGTTGTGAAGTGATTAGATAGCTAATCCACCCTAGGATTACTTCAAACTCGGTAAGTGGTAGCACTACCAAATGCATCTTGAAGCTTCTATCGCAGATGGTCATATTCACAAAATAGCTTCTATCAGTCATCATGTGAGACCCATTAGGTAGAAAAACTGATAAGGCATCGAGCATTCTGAATGCTTCTAATCCTTCAGAGTTCGCAAACTCCTCAGAGATAAACGAATGAAATGCCCAGGTTTCGAATAAAGTTCAGAGCAATATATTTTCAATAGATATAAAACCTATAAGAAAAGAGAATATAAAAGTCTCGCCATATTTCACAAATTGGCTGTAGTAAATAAATACATGTAATCGCGTCAGGTGAATCCCTTACTTCCTGTCGAGTCAGTGCATATACTCGTGGCTGCACACCTTAAGGAGTTTTACTTGGAGCTGGAGCTGATCCTGATGACCTTGTTGTCCTTTGTCTATCAAAAGTTCTCTGAGTAGGTGGAGCACTAGCCCTGACATCAACCTGAAGTTTTTGTCCTAATGACCATATGTCTGGGCTGATGGCGCCAAAAACAAGTGTTGGTGCCCGACAAGCACTCTCTTCTATGTGTCCTTCCACACTTGGCACATGTTATTTATTGTTGTTGTTGTCAGTGCCACTATCAGTACCACTACTGCTGGGTCGAGGCTTCTTCATGCTACACTGTCCAGACTGGACAGACTGGGTGGTCTGTCCCAATCTAGACCTATCATCTCCTTTCCTCTTCTAGAAATCTACATGCCTTTACGTAGCCAGTAAATCAATCCCTATCATTCTCGCTCTTTCCACAAGAACTGAGTAATCCTCAATGCCAAGAGGGGTTAAAGGTCGTTGAATGACATCCTTCAATCCAGAGAGAAATCAGTGACAGTTCTTCAGCATTTGGGATCAACTGAGGCGCATACCTAGACAACATCTTGAATTCACCCTCATTCTGCATAAAGGATCGGTCGCCCTGCACCTGTCTGATGAACCGATCATGTATCTGCCTTCTGATTAAAAGAGAAATGAACCGGTCACAAAAAGTCTTCACAAAGTTTTCCCACCGTATCTGACCGCTGGGTTGTCCGCCAAACTTCACCTGAAGCTAGCCCTGCTACTACCTTTCGGCTTCCCCTTCGAAAGTAAAAGCAGCTAATGTGACCTTTCTCTCCTGAGGACATCACAAACTATCAATGATTTTCTCTACCCTCAACAACCAGTTCTCCTCAGCTGGCCCTCCTGCTCCTGAGAATAGTTATGGTCGCATGTTTTGAACCAGCTTCAAATATGTCCATTTGTGTTGTTCCACTTCCACTTGCATGGGTCTGAGAACCCTGAATATCGTGTCACTGCGGCCATCATCTGAGTAAATGCCTCCATAGAGACGCTAGCACCATTGGATGAAGGATCAATACGTGTTGGAGGCACCTGATTCATCCCTAGCTTATCTATCATTCTCATCTGTATCATCCAGATCGGAATCAATTGCCCTGAGATAACAAAATGTTATATTACTAACATAAACATTTAAACACTTTTTAATTATCATAGTTATTCTTACTGTTATTTCTAATGGCTCTTTTATGATCACTTTCTTACTACCCTTAACTGCTCTGATACTACTCTTGTCATGACCCGGTCCTGTGAGCTTGGAATTATCAAGGTGGGAACTGACGGTCGAATGGAGAATATCTATATAACCGTTTTATTTCAGTACAAAAATAAAATCCATAACATGAATAATTCCAATTCATAAAATTTATATTTACAATATATTGTTCATATTTAAATTTTTACATTTAAACTTATACATACAAACTATAAACTAAACAGTAATACCTATTAGCTTGTACTTCACAACGCCTGTACACATACTCTTTCGGGTTCATCTAATCTACAGTTGGTTTTCCTATAAAAATATTAGCAACTATGATTTGAATTAAAACTACTCAGCGGGTAAATGTTTCTAAATTATAATAATTCTCATTTTAAAATTTTTTGTAAAAGTGCGGTAGCAGTAAAAACTGTGCAGTAAAAGAGAGTAGTACAATAACAACAAAACCTTTATCCCACTAAGTGGGGTCGGCTACATGAATCATTTTTCTCCATTGCTTCCTATTTAGTGTCATATTTTCTTGTAATTCTAATAAATTAAGATCATATTTTATACAATATGGCAAAGTCTTTCTAGGTCTACCTCTGCCTTTTTTAACATAAGTCGAATCTAAAACATCAACTCTTCGAATCGAATCATCAGATGGTCGACATTTAATGTGACCAAACCATCTAAGACGACTCTCTCTAATTTTTTCCAAACCATCACTGGAGCTACACCAACCCTATCACAAATATATTCATTTCGCGTTTTGTCTCTAAGTGTAAAGCCACTCATCCACCAAATCATTCTCATCTAGGCAACACTTAACTTAGTTTTATGCTTCTCTTTTAAACGCCAACATTCAGCGCCATTGAGCATTACAGGTCTCACCACCATCTTATAAAATTTTGTTTTTAGTCTAAGTGGTACTTTTCTATCACAAAATAGGCTCGAAACATTCCTCCACTTCAACCAACCAACTTGAATTCTACTAATCACATTTCCATCAATATCACCATCACTTTGAACAATATACCCGAGATATCTAAAGCGTTCACACCTTTTAATAGTTTGATCACCCATAGTTACATTTCTGTTACTAGAGCTACTGTTATTAAAATTACATTTCATGTATTCAGTTTTAGTTCTACTCAAATGAAGACCTTTAGACTCCAAGGTAGACCTCCATAATTCAATTTTTTTCTGAGCATTTTCTCTCGTCATATCCACGAAAATGATATCATTAGCAAAAAACATACACCATGATACATCCTCCTGTAAGTTTCTAGTAAGACCGTCCATAACTAAAGCAAAAGGATATGGGCTTAAAGTTGATCTCTGATGTAAACAAACAGAAATAGGAAAATATTTGGTCAATCCTCCCTCAATTTGAACACAAATAACAGCTCTTGTATACATATCTTTAATGACTTGAATATATGTCATATCAACACCTTTCTTCTCAAGAACTCTCCAAAGGATANATTAAAGAGAACATTCTGACACAATTTTTTAATATTATGGACGTGGCAAGACGATAGCTTGTCCGTAAGAAGCTTTACCTTATTTAATAGTGAGATGCTGGCCATGGAAGACCTTTTGCTAGCTATTGCAAGGGGTGTAATTGAGCCAAACTTAATTGTCGGTTGGCTGGGGCTTGACTTGATAATTGGCTCGTGAATAATTCATGCCCAAGCCTGCCCAAAATTAACTTGTCAGCTCGTGAGCCGATTTGTTTAAAATATACTCAAATTTTATAAAAATCAATAATTTATCTTTAAATTATTAAAAATATTATAATAATGTTGTTTTATGTTTTTTGTTATAAAATTTCTTATTATTTATCACAATTGTTTATTCAATATGTCACCACCAGGCCTTAGAATTTAGAATTAACAAAGGCTGGAACAAACGATGGATTGGTGAAAGATAATTTTAAATATTAACATTAATTCATAATAATATTCTTATAAGAAGGAGCCTTTAACTTCATATAAACATATAATGAATCTTCTAACAAAGTCATATGATTATCCAATACATTTTAGAATAACATGTAGAAAATTAAAATGAAAAAATTATAGTAGTAAATAGACTACTATCTTTCATCACTACGCGACCTCTCTTCTCTTCCTCCTTCCTATTATGACACCCGCATCAGAGCCGCTCGACTAGGGTTTGTTGAGCTGGTTCTTCGCTTCAACATTCAATCGATTCTCCTCCTTCACGCATGAAGCTACTCGCATCCTCCCTTCCTTCGAACGACTAGGGAAAGACGTCGAATTCCCTTCACGCTCGTCTTCGTCAACTCGTCTCGACGATGACGCGTTCGCTTCTGACAGAGGCGCTCGACGCGTTTGTCTTCGGCCTCTGGTGTTTGCGAGAGAGCCGCTCGTCATTCACTGTTCTTCACTGTAGATCAACGCCGACAGCTCTCCTTGCTCTGATGGTGCCTCCTTGTTTGGTTGAGTCGGACAAAGTCTCCTTTTCCCGCGTGGTGGGTAACCCTCATGTGGAGTCCGCAGTGAGATTCTTCTCAAGTTAGAAGGAATCTCGTGAGGGCACAGATGATTGTCCTTTTATTAAGAAGGGAAGTAGGAAAGGTGGAAAAGAAACAATCTTTTTCTCTAAATCAGAAATTTCTACCATGACGGAAAAATTCAAGTTTGTTCTTATTGAAAAATTTCAGTGGGGACACCCTCTTATGGATGTTATTAGAAAGAATGTTGAGGATCTTAAACTAGTAGACAAGTGGAAAGTGGGACTCATGGATAAGAGACATGTGTTGATCCAACTAACAGTCGTTGAAGACTACACCATAATTTTCTCCAAAAAATTTCTTAATATCGAAGGCAAATCAATGAAGTTACTCAAGTGGTCTCCTAATTTCGACCCAAATCATGAAACTCCTACTGTACCGTTATGATTTATTTTATCTAGTCTCAAGCTGTATTTTTTCACCATCAGGTTCTCTACTTTATTAGGGCTATCCTTGGTGATCCTTTGAAACTAGATCTGCCTACTTTCAACCTAACCAGACCCTCGGTGGCCAGAATACTTGTGGAAAGGGATATTACTTTAGCTGATGTTACTGAAGTCTGGCTGGGCACAACCCATATTGGATATTTACAACAAATTGTCATGGAACACAAACCCCCATATTGTACCCAATGTAAGATGTTTGGTCATATCCTTGCTAAATGCCACAAATTTCATCCTAATTTGAAATCTAAGGTTCAAGTGAACAAGGATGGGTCTAACCCCATTGCTTTGGACATTTTAGTTCCACCTGCGGAGGATACTACCAGACAAGAGGTGTCTGTTGCACCTGAGGACCCCCCATGACACTGCTGTTACTATTACTGCGAGTGATGCGATGCTGGCACTTACAAACTCCATGCAAAACAATACTGATGGACCATTACCTATAAATGATAGTGTTCAGACTGATAGTTAGGAGAGCCTCGCAGCTCCACTTCTTCAAGAAGTATCCGGTTAGCAGCAGCTCATACTTCACATATTGTAGAACCTATTGTGGGTATTATTGTTGGTAATCCTTCTGCTTCAGCTCTACCCCATCAGGTGGATTCTTCGGAGGAGGAATGACAGGTTTACACTTCCAGGAGGAAGAAGAGGAATGGAGATCTGCTAAGAGCTCAGGAGTCTTATGGATGATACTTTGGTTACTACGGGTAATGGTCAATACCTTTCTAATCTGCTAGTTGGATCCCTATCGAGAAATAGAGCCAGGGCAAGACTAGTGGGATGACCTACACTTTTTCAGCGCCTGGGTGGTTTTTAGGTTTCTATTTATTTTTATATGTATCCATCTTTTACATTTTTTGGTGTGTGTTGTACCGTGTGGGTTGGGTGTTTAGGCCCACCCATACAAACCTATCTGTATCTTTATCTTTAATATATCAACCCTTGGACTTTTGCATAAAAAAAACTATTAATTTTCTTTTGTAGACATTCTCATCCTATCTATCACATGTTTCTCTGAAAAAACCTTTAAATTGTATTTTACTTTTAAACAATTTAGTGAATAATTTTTATTTTATTATGCATTAAATCTTTATGCAAATTCATAACGTGGATGTTTAATGAAATGTGTTGTTCATAAAGTTAGTTTTGCGTTTTTTATTTTTATACGACAACAACAACAACAACAAAGCCTTAATCCCACTACGTGGGGTTGGATGCATGAATCCTTTTTCTCAATTGTGTCTTATTTACTGTCATACTTTCATTTTGTTCTAATAAATTAAGATAATTTTTTATACAATAAGTACAAGTCTTCCTAGGTTTACCTGTGCCTTTCTTAACTCAAGTTAAATCTAAAACATCTACTCTCCTAATCGGAGCATCATATGGTCGACTTTTAATGTGACCAAACCATCTAAGACGACTTTTTCTAATTTTGTCCGTCACAGGAACTACACCAACCCTATCATAGATATTCACATTTTGCCTCAAAGTGTGAAGCCACTCATCCACCTAATCATTCTCATCTCGGCAACACTTAACTTATTATTATGCATCTCTTTTAATGGCCAACATTCAGGGTGATAGAGCATTGCAGGTCTCACCATCGTCTTATAAAATTTTCTATCACACAAAAGGCCCGAAGCATTCCTCTACTTCAACCAACCAGCTTGAATTCTACTATTAACATCTCTATCTATATTACCTTCGCTTTGAACAACGGACCCAAGATAGCTAAATCGTTCACATCTTTTATAAATTTGATCACCCAAAGTCACACTTCTGTCACTAGAGCTACTACTACTAAAATAACATTCCATGTATTCAATTTTAGTTTTACTTAAATCAAAGCCTTTAGACTCCAATGTAGACCTCTCTATTTCAAGTTTTTCCTGGGCTTTTTCTCTTATTTTTTCCACGAAAATGATATCATCAGCAAAAAACATACACCAAGGTACATTTTCCTGTCGATGTCTAGCAAGACCGTCCATAACTAAAGCAAAAAGATATGGGCTTAAAGCCGTTCCCTTGTGTAATCCAACAGAAATAGGAAAATATTTGGTCAATCCTCCTTCAGTTCGAACACAAGTAACAATTCTAGTATACATATCTCTAATGACTTGAATATAAGTCATATCAACACCTTTCTTCTCAAGAACTCTCCAAAGGATATCTCTTGGAACCTTATCGTAAGGTTTTTCTAAATCAATAAAAATCAAATGTAGATTCTCCTTGTTATCTCTAAACTTCTCCAACAAACGTCTTAATAAATGTATAGCTTCCATAGTAAACCTGCCGGACATAAAACCAAATTTATGAGAAATCTTTGCAATGCGTCTTAACCTATGTTCAATTACTCTCTCCCATAACTTTAAAGTATAGCACATCAACTTAGTTCATCTATAATTTGCACACTCTTGTGCATCCCCTTTATTCTTAAAAATGGGGACAAACATACTCTTCGTCCAGTCCTCAGGCATCTTTTTAGTTTTTAAAATAATTTTAATGAGTTTAGTAAACCATGAAACTCCCAAATCTTCTAAGTATTTCAACACTTCAATTGAGATATCATTAGATCCTACAGATGTTCCACCCTTTGTTTTCTTTAAAGCCTCATCAACTTCTATTCTACTAATGAGACAGAAAATGAAACTTCATTAAAAAGTTTTTCAAAATAACTCCCCCGCCTATCTTGAATATCTTTTTCTAAGAAAAGTATCTTTTGATTTTCATCTTCAATACACTTTACTTGAGTTAAATCTTTACTTTGGCTAGTTTATACATATATTTTTCACCCTTAGTATCTAATCTATTGTAAAGATCATTAAAACCAAAATTTTTAGCGTCACAGATGGTTCTTTTAGACTCCTTGCAGGTCGTTTGATATTTTTCCCAGTTCTCTAAGCTTTTACATTTAAACTAACTTTTATAACATAACTTCTTATATTTTATCTTTTCTTGCACATTATNTTTATCATAATCTTTTTCTAAATCAAGAAAAATCATTTGTAGATCCTCCTTATTATCTCTGAACTTGTCCATCAAACCTCTCAATAAATGTATAACTTTCATAATAGACTGACTAACATAATTGATTATGAGAAATTTTTATAATATGTCTTAACCTATGTTCAGTTACCCTCTCCCATAATTTTAAAGTATGAAACATCAACTTAATTTCTCTATAATTTGCACATTCTTATGCATCCCCTTTATTCTTACAAATTGGGACCAAAACACTCTTCCTCCACTCCTCATACATCTTTTTAGTATTTAAAATAATACTAAAGAGTTTAATAAGCTAATTTCCACACTTCAATTGGGATTTCATTATGTCCTACAGACTTTTCACCATTGATTTTCTTTAAACCTCAACTTTTTTTTACTAAGGCGACGGTAAAAATAGAACATATTATTATTATTAATGATATTAAGATCACTAAGATTTTTTCGAAGCTTCTTTAAAATGTTTATCAAAATAACTCACCCACCTATTTTGAATATCTTTTTCTAAGAAAAACACTTCTTAATTTTCATCTTTAATACACTTAAATTAAATCTTTACTTTTCTTTTTGTTGGGCTAGTTTATACATATGTTTTTCATCTCTTTAGTATCCAATATATTATAAAGATCAATAAAAGCAGAATTTTTAGCGTCACAGATTATTTTCTTAGAATTCCTACGGACCGTTTGATATTTTCTCAGTACTCTAAGCTTTCACATTTAAACCAATTTTTATGACATAATTTCTTATATTTTATCTTTTCTTGCATATTATTATTTCACAAACTATTTTTATTTATAGAAACTTTTTTTTTTTGATTCTCCAAGTATAACTTTACCACTTGTTTAATATTGTTTGTTCCTTTATCCCACATAGAATTATCTTCATCATGGATATCCCAAATTTTGAAATTTTAAAATACTAAATTTTACTCATAAAAATAATTTATTTGTATTTTAGGTACCTCATCTAATTCTACAACGATGATGCCTAGTATTCTTTATTTTACAACTTTTCATCTTAAAATTTAGAACTAATAATCGATGTTGAGTACTTAATTCCTCACTTGGAATGATCTTACAATCTTTACATTCTCGACGATCTCTTCTCATAAGAAAATGATCAATTTGTGTTTTATTAGATCCATTCTTATGAGTAATAATATGTTCATCTCTTCTCTTGAATAAAGTATTAGCAATAACAAAATCATACCCTAAAGAAAAATTTAATATCCAAAATCGTAGCCACCATGAATATATCTAAAATCTTCTATCACTCTACCGACACATTCATTTAAATCTCCTCCAATAAAAATTATTTCTTCAAGAGGTATCATTTCTATTAAGTCTTCTAAGTCATTCCAGAATTTATCTTTAGAACCTATTTCTAAACCTACTTGAGAAGCATAAGCACTTATAATATTAAAAATCTTAGTATCAACAATAATCTTAAGGGTTATAATTCTAGCTCCAATTATATTAATTTTACAACATTATCTTTCAAACTCTTATATATAAATACACCTACACCATTTCTAGTGTGACTCTTACCTAAATACCAAAGTTTAAAACCTAAGTTATCAATCTCTTTAGTTTTTTCTTAACCCATTTAATTTATTGAACACATAAGATATCTATCTTTCTATTAATCATAATATCAACTAATTCTATTAATTTACCAGTTCCAAGATCTTATCTTAATATTAGTTTCATGGACTAATTGTTTTACCTGCATACGTCCGTAATGTGAGAACCCTTGCTTATTTGACATTACATATGGGCGCCGGTGTAGCGGCCCTTGCACACTTTTCACTGTATTCAAACCATACAGCGCATCGCTTACAGGGGACGCCCTAGCACTTACACAATGATCAAAAGGATTCATGTCATGATTTTTTCGACATGTTTTACGTTGGTTGCCGACTACTTGATGTAACTCTCCACTTTTCACATCCGGACTTGGAACTAACAATGGCAGTGTTAAATATCTTATGTATTCAAGAAACTAAATTTCATTTCATTTGTTTTATTTAGGTTACACTTTTTATAATTAAGAGTCACTGTTTAAACTTATACTTTATAAAAATATATGTTTTATCTTTTCCAACCCACCATAAAGGTATGCAACCTTTTTCATTTTCATTTCTATTTCGTGCACGAGTACAGTGGATTCCTCTGCTAGTATCATCCAGGGGTGTCTCTCATATACATGCATATATCATATTTTAACCATTTTTATCTTGCATTTAACATTTAAAAGAAAACATGAATTTTAACATTTTAAAAATGAAAACTGGGAAACAGTAAAAAAATGCATAAATAAATAGAACTATTGTAAAATAAAAACATATTACCCACCTCAACACTGTTGTCATCGATGTTTTTCCTCAGGTCAATCTAGTTCTTAGGTGCACCTATAATAAGAATTTAAATGTAATTAACTTCTTGTTCAGTGCAAATCTTCTCTTCTATTGCTTCTAGAATCTCTATCATTAGGTTCATAAGTTCTTTATTTAATAAAAAAAGTATTACATATCTATGTGTATATCTATGACCTAACCATACATATATACATATATATATGTAGGAATATCCAATTTAATTTTTATGTTAAAGTTTTAAAAATTTTCATTTGGGCACCTGACATTAATAGTAGCTTAATTATAAATAAGTTTTAAATTTAGGGTTCTTTATTCATTTTAACATTCATTAATTACGAAGGAAATAATAAATTTTTGAAACACAACTTTATACCTAAATTTTCTTTCTGATGGGTTTTCTTACGAATCTAACCTTCTCCAAACTTGCCCTAAACAAATATGAACAAGATTTTAATTTATTTGTAATGTAAACTTTCAGACATATAATCGTAATCAATTATAATTAATAATTTAAATTAAATTAACACTAATTAACTTAATATTTACCTTTTTATTCCTTTGTCTTGCCCTATTGTTTTGAACCAAGCCTCGCTCAATTAAACTCTCTCGCGCGCAGAGCTCCCGTGAGCCCTTTCTTCCTCTCCGAGCTCTCGGTCCTCTTCTGCAGATCGCACGACAAAGCGAACCCGTCGCCTTCTGTCACTTCCAGCTCTCGGGTGAGGCACAGAAGCTTTCCCCTCTTCTTCTTCGCTTGAGTAGGCTGCTCAAGCCTTCTAGGTACTCAAACGTGCTTCCCCTTCTTCTCCCTTCTTTCCTTTGATGCTTGTGGCACTCGGTAGAGCCGCTCGAGTTATCTTCTCTTCCATTCGATGGTGAAAATGGAAGGAAATGATCATAATAGGTGAGTCGTTGGTCTCCTTTTCTTTCCTTTCCTTCCTCTCGCAACTCTCAATCGAGCTTCCTACAAGTCGCACGGGCTCTCCTTCCTTTTCTGCGGCTCAGTTAGGGCACGAATGCCTCAACTGATGCGTATGAGCGGTTTGGAACTTCATCCCTCTTTCCTCCTACGCTCGTAGGACCGCAGAAATGTCAATGTCACAAAAGGGAAGCTCGGGTGAGTCGGGTGAGTCGTTCGAGCCCTCCAGATAGCCAATCGAACTTCCTCTACCTCATTCTCTCGTTCTCTTGCGCTCCGTCTCTCTTGCTTGCTGAGTGTGTGAGTTTGAATGAGGGAAATGAAGGGATAGCCACAATTTGTCTGCAACAAATAACAATTTGACTCCAGATAGCAAATCAAACTTCCAGCGACTGCACAAGCAACATCTAGCATACACAGACATTACATTACCCATAAATTCTATTATTCAATGTAGCTTCAGTTGTTGCATGTTCTTGTTATATAAGGATAATGAACTTTTAAAGTTTGCAAAATGTCACGACTTGTCCCTTTCGCATGTTTTCGGTGTGCAATCTCTCCTCTCACTCAAAAACACACCTCTTTAGACTCCCTCATGTCATTGTTTGGTTTCCAATCAGGTATTATTTCTTACTTGACTTCTTTCATTGATACTTTGATTGACAACATATGTTCCTGTGCTGAACTAATAAGCTATCTGGCTATATTGTGCTTTAATGTAACAGCGAAATGATGGTGATTGTAGTTTTGCAGATTCCAGGCTTGCTTCGGCCGTCTCAAACTTAGAAGAACCAGCTTACAATTTCTAATATGTATTAGAGACATCCAAACAAAGGTGGAGTTTCAGAAGTTTGGTAAATCCATTTTGCAAGCTTTTTGTTTCTTTGCCAAACAACTGCACTTATTCTGGCAAGTGCTACGAGCTTGACTGTCCTCAAACTCTTGCTGTCTTGCTGATATTGTGAGCTTTTGTTGATTTGTTCTGGAGTGCTTCCACATTAGTGAATAAGGAATGGATAAGGATGTCTGTTATATCTATATATTTTTAATTTGATGTAATAATATAAATTATTTCATTGAAATTTTAAGTGTATTTTTTTAATGAAATTTGTTTTTGATATGTTAAAGTGAGGGTTGTAAAGAATATTTCCTAGAAATGTGAGTTTGATACTAAAATAGCTATACTTCTATATTTAGGGAGTTAGGCTTGGTTTCTTCGTATTTCTAAAAGGTTTATAGATATGGATATGGATATTAAGATATACTCAATGAATTATGCTTATAATGTTGCTAAAAGTTTATATAGGTAAATTTGATTTAATGTTAAAATATCTTGTTTCTCACTCTAAAATTCATTCAAATTATTTTTATTAATTTGATCATATTTTTCTGATGAAATTGATGTGTAAAATTGTATAGGAATTATGAATACATTGGGTTTTATAAAAACAAATAATTAAATTAATTGAACTTATATTAATCATTTAATTGAAATTAATTAATATTTGTGTTGCGTGCTGAAAAATTCACGGCGGTGAAGCGCTAATTTAAAATTTGAGCATTGATTGAAATCTAACAAAGATGATAAAGAAAAATGGGAGAAGAAGCTGGAAAAACCCAAACTGAGAAAAAAATCAAAGGATTTAATTTCGTTAAAATAATTCACTATAAATTTGCAAGTATAATGATAATTTTTTTATGCCACAATCGAGGAAGGGTTGTATGGGTTTTTCAAGTACAATGTCAATATGCATGAATTTGTTGTGCAGCACCCAAATGCAGTTATTGGAAGTTATCACTTTGTGTTTGATATATAGTATTTGTGGTACGTTATTTCAAAGTATTTAGAATATTGTGACACTTGTATGTACTTAATAGAGTATTCTATTTCTCTGCAATGTGTGCCGTTATTTTGTAGAATATTTCATTACTCTGCAATGTATGTTGTTATTCTACAAGATACTTCATTATTCAGTAATGTATATTGTTCCTTTACATGGTATTTCGTTACTCTGTAAAGTTTGCTAGCGGCAGTGAGCAGGGAGCCACTGACGGAGGTCGACAACAGTCGGCTGGCGAAGGCGGAGCGACAACTGGTCGACGAACGGCGATCAGCGATTACGAAGGTTTGGAGTTATCATCGTGCCTTCAGTTCATAAGAGCACTAAAATTTGGCTCATTCTTCACCTTCATCCTCCTCCCCAAGTGAAGAAATGGGTCTATTTATAGGCTCTCGACGATGAGCATTTAAGTCTTTTGGTGAAGAACAACTACAATCATCTTATCGAACGATCCACGTTGATTCTTCTTGATTATAGGAGCTTTTTGATAATCTAAGGGCCTTAATGATCTCAAGACAGATGATTTTGGACCAGTTGGATTTCTCTCCTCAAGAGAAATCCAATTTGATTGCTTGATTTGATTTGATTATAGACACATCAAATTTGATTATAGACACATCAAATTTGATTGCTTGATTTGATTTGCAAGAAGATAAACTGACCAAGTAGATAGAACAAGCTTGATTTGATTATAGACACATCAAATTTGGACTCATATTGATTTGACTCTCCAAATAACCAACCAAATTTGATTGCTTTCATTTGACTCCCTCAAATAACAAATCAAAGCCTTCAAAAGTAGTTTAATAGTTTGATTTAGGCTTAATTTGACTTGAATTGAAAGAAACTTAGTATCGTTGAATTCTTCTCATCTACTTGGTCAGTTTGACTATAAGTTTGTTGAAATCGGTGTGTGTGTTGGATGAATTTTAATTTAAATCAAAATATTTCTTTCTCAAAAAATGCATCAATGTAAGTGTCAAATGCTTCGTGATTTGTGTCATGATAAATTTAGGTGAAAATGTGTCAGTTGCCCCTTATTTGTGGGTGATGTTGTCGATCTCTTTTGAGATGTAATGTTCAGAAATTCATACTTTGTGGTGTTTCGCGTACTTCGTTGAGTTTAGAATAGGTTGTTGTTGTCACAAATATTGGCGGCAGAGAAGCTATTGTCTGAAGACGTTGTGGTGGTTGGACAGTCAACTTCCACAGTAATAGCGATCATTGTAAAATAGTAAGTGTTTGGAAAAAATAATAATGTATACATGAGCCTATATGTGTGTTCCTGCAAGAAAAAGAGAACAGTTACATATCAAGAATGCATGAAGGTCCAAAAACAAGTGGATGCAATCAAGGGTGCAATGGTGAGCGTGAAAAATGAGTCGACGTGCAGGCTGGGGCGATCAGGCTTATGTACATGCGGACATGCGATTGTGTCGCGTGATAGTCTTGGTTGGTCTTGAGTTGGGTTGTGCGGTAAACGCTGTGGGAGTGGGCCAGTAGCCTGGTAGGGTAGGGCTAGAATGTGGTGAAAGGTAGTTGAGTGGGTTGTCGATCAGATCTGGTCGGTTCAAGCCGATCATGGCAATGTGGGAGCAGATCGGTGTCATGTGGTGTGGGAGCTAACTCGGGCGATGTGTGGTGTGGGAGTGGACACTATCGAGAATCGTGGGCCACGGAGTGGGTCGGTTTTAGAGGATCCGCTGAAACTAGGTAACAGAACAGTGTGTGTGTCTGAACGCACGTATGCATGTGTGCTCAAGCATGCACGAGTGTGCACTCTTGCCTCTTGAGCTGACTCAGGGTGATTTTTTTCAGGTTTATTGGTTCTATGCCAAAATTCTTGCATTTGTCCCAATTTATTGGTTCTATGCTAGGTTCCCGAATAGGAAGGATAAAAGGATTTCGCACCATAATTAATGATGCCTTTAATACCGACTCGCCATGGTCATGTGATGAGGAGCGGCACTAAAATTGTCGGTCGTCGTTTTTCAACACTCGGGGAACTCGACCCAACCAAGGGCATCATGGAAGGCTGTCGAAGAATATGTAGGACACGGGTACATTGAATAAAAATAAATAATAAAAAATAAAATAAGATAAGAATAAAATGATGATAAAATAATAATATGTACACAAGTGCATCCTAGAGGTCAGTTACGGTGGGTCGGTTGGGTACTTGCTCCACCTCTGAATCGCAATCTCGTACCTTGAAAGTCGAAAAGCTCAGTTCTCCGAAGATGGTTATCTGCTCACTGGCAACAAAATCCACGAAGGTGTGTCAAGAAAATCATCCCTGGAATAAGCCCCCAAGGGTGGCCATGGCATGTAACAACAAGATCCGCACTTAGCAAAAGGAACAAACCCAGCCGAAGTGAAGGCCCAATCCACTCAACGGGGTGAGGGTTCATGATAACTTAGGCCTATTACAAGCCAATTATTCTGCATATTTTAACTGATTTTTATGTGAAATGATTGTGAGTATGATTTGGGCCCCAATCAACGACTAAATTGAATAAATCCTTAAAATATTAAAGAACGACTGGTGAGGGCATGATATCTAAAGTTCGGGGTTTAGCTTTGAAGGTGATCAAGACACATACTAGCGACAAGATATGTGATAGGTCATAAAGGTCGCCTAAAATACGAGTCTTTCCGGAGGTGAAAACCTAACCAAAAGGGATTTACGAAACATCTTGGGCGGTCGATTTATAAGGTAGATTGACTCACAAGATGGCACACGATCAATCGAATCACAACCAATCCGAACAAGCCAAGAACTGGTAAAAATTTCTCATGTATCCAAAAAAAATTACAAATGTCTTTCTTTTGATTCTTAAAAAAATAATAATAGATAATAAAAAATAGAAAAAATTCTTCATATAGCAGGACCATAGAGGCTGGCCAATCCTTTTTCACTGCTTGAGTCGTCCTCCTCTTTTGCGACTTCTTCCGACTTGTTTGCAAGTAGAGTGGAGAACACTTCTGGGTCAAAGAATTTGGGGTCAACTAGACTGTGGTTGACGAATCGTTGGATGACATAATCCACCTCAAGCCTAAGTTCGCCTGCCAGGTCATTCTCATACTCCTCCTTGGAAACCAAAAAGGCAATCTTCTCCTTTAGCTCAGCATTCTCCTTCTCCAAGGCCGCTACAGTGTCGATGGATTCTTGATTAACCTACTTGGAATTGTCAAATTTGAGCTTCATAAGGTCTCGATCATCGTTAACTCTTTTGACATCCATCTTAATGAAGCATCATTTTTTTGAGTCTCATGTAGCGCTTCTTCCAACTCAATCACGACTAGCTCTATAAAATGGACACTCTGCGCCACCACCAACTGCCACATATCCACACTTTGGAGGAGTTCCCGCCAGCATAAGCCTCCCATAGTATGAACAAGCTTCTCGGACCACAACACGTTCAGCAAAGCAGAGGCATACTTATGTTCTCATTCATCTACAAGTACCAGTCTAAAGACTGATCCAGTAAACCAAACCGCTTGTCGGACATAAGCCAAGTCCTGTTGGCACCCCTGTGCATGAGCTCCCACTCAAAAGCCTCCTCCTTCCTCTTTAAACAAGGGAGAGATGGGATGTTTATATCCCTCAGCAGCTCCTTCCCTCACCGATGGACCTTTTTTTCTTCAGGGGAAGGCGAGGCCTCATCGTTTGAAGATGAAGTATACTCTCTCAATGAAGAACTGGGTGAGGCAACAGGAGAGCCCTGCCTAGCTTTAGGTCTTTTGGACAAGGCAACAAAGGAAGGATCCCCAACCCGCAAATTCGATAGAATAGCCACAATCAACAACATGTCGGTTTTTTAGGAAGAGGGAGTTGTGGTCTCGGTTTCATCTAGAACACCTTCGGAAAAGTTGTTCTCCTGTCACCTTACCCCGCATCAACAAACGAGAAGCATATTTTTTAGGAATTGTGGTAACCTGGTCGGTCACTGTATCTTGAATAACAATGGTGGTTTCAGCCAAGGAGGTAAGATATCTTGAGGCCAGACTATAAGGAAGAAGGGCCTCATTTTCTATAGAATTACCTGGCCCTGCAAGACACTGCTGGTTTTGGTGCTTAGCAGCTCACTTCTCCTTCGCCTCCTTGGCCCTAATCACCTCATAAATATCTGAGAGGCACCTTTGTTCCTCAGTCATATTGCCCCTTAGCAGGCGGGGAACTGTCGCCTTGACGATGTACTGTGGGACTGAGAGATGACGACCAGTCAACATTTCCTTATTGACATCCCTACTCAATGGAAGAAACTTTGGTCTGTCCATAACTTGCTCCAATGGTTTAGTTCAGATCCCCCAGTCACCAAAGCAAGAACAGGCCAGAAACTTCTTCTTCCAATCCTCTATCTTATTCTCCACTCCCAGCATGTGAAGTTCCTTGCCCGCTAAGAACATGGAGAAGCCCTCCTTATCATCCTTGAATGAGAAATAGTGCTTAAACAATTTGATCGACCATGAAATATGCTCTCGACAATAATAGAGGATGAAGGTCATTATTACATCTATGGAGTTCGACAACACTTGCGTCAGAATGACCTTGTACCCAAGTCATCAGTCGCTCGCACCTACTCAGGCATCCTTCGACGTGTCGGTGCCGTAATAAAGAACATACTTCCTCTGTAACTCTCTCACGTTGGCATCCATCAAGAACAAAGGGTCGACACTCTTTACAGAGAAAAAAAAAGGTGGAAGAGTATTTGGGAACCTTCTCAGAGAGTCAAAGGCGGCCAGAAGACGAAAGGAGAAGAAAGAACAAATGCACTGAAAGAAACGAGAATGTATATGTAAAAGGAATGATCCTTGCCCTATTTATAGGGCAGACACGTAAAATGCAACATCACATAATGATAAGTGTCACACAAAATATCATTTTAAATTTATTTGAAGCCCTTTTTAATCCAAATAATATTATTAAAAGTCTCGAATAAAGTGCTTTATGAACATGTCCTCGAAGGCCTCGGTAGAGACATATGCCCTCTGAGCCATTCTTTATAGGACCATCCCACTGCTCCACCTAACCTAGTCCACCCGGTTGGCCTCGTGATGAAACTTGCTCATATTGGCCAACTCGCGAAGCACTCCTAGCTCGCGAAGTGCCTCAGTCAGCCCGCTTTGCAAGGTGGTGACCTCCTCTAGGAAAGTCACTACCTTTGAGTTCGTGGTTGCGAGGTGGACTAATAACTCCCTCGCAGGATCCATGGTCGAGCCTCTGGTCGCTCCCTCTGAAGAACCAACCAACACTAACAAAGGTTCGGTCCTGTCCACCTGCTGCTCCATGGATCCAGGAGAAGGCAGTTGTCGCTCTGTTTGCTCCTTTTTAAAGCTGATAGCGTGCAAAGGGTCAAGTGATTGGTGCCCCTCCGAAAGGATTGATGGCAGAGGTCCCGCGAACTCGGCCTGCAGACTAGCCACTACAGTGGGAGTGGACTCTGCAATGTCCTTCGAAGGCCCACCATCTTCGCTTCTCTCTGACTTGACTGATTTATCTGCATTGGAAAAAAGCTAAAAAATTGTTAAAAACCACCAACGACCAAAGAAATCTTTATGTGCCCATAAATCTATCTATCGAAGAAAGGGCCTCCAGAAGCTTTCTCTCTCTCTCGAAACAAAATACCTCGCCTCTTGGTAAGGGCGGCGGAGGAGAGGCGGCGATAGCCACTCCCTTCCGCCCTCTTCAACATCTACCACAAGCAAGACTTGCTAGCCCTTGACAATCGTGTTCACATCGGACCCGAATCCCAGAGTTTCCTGGCAAAGCTTTTTCGGCGATTGTTCCTCAATGCCATCAGACAAGCTAACTACGTCGGCCGGATCAGATTCGGGCCTCGACCATTTCCTTTCTTCACACTTGTTCTCTTCATTAGAGGGGTCGGGGCCTGGAAGCTTACCTTGGCCAAAATTTTGGGATCCATATCGACCCGGCTCATACCATCAGTCATGATGTACCTCAACTATCTAGAAAAAAACTGGCAGCTAAGGATGCAACATCAATTCTATGACTTTATTTATAGAACACACTAGACACGGAACCCAAAGGGAATAAATTGTTCAATCGATTCTTGGTTTTGATGTCACTGATTGTTTAGTAATTTCTCTATCCTTATCTAGCTGTCACTATCAATTAACAAGAAAATTCAAGGAACTAATATGTATACACCAATATTGTCGGTACAAATCTCAAAACAATCAAACTACTGAAATGATGACAAAACGATCGAGGCATTAAATTCGAGAGACATGATCTGAATCGGTTATCTGGAAGATGAACTAACCGATCAAGTCCACCCTAAGCAAATTTGGTCAGTGGGCCTATCTACGTCCCAACCGTCGAAGCTTCATAAAAGTCGGACGAACACAACTGACGGACCAACCACATGTACCTTGGCAGAAACGACATCTACTAGGCCCGTCGCTTTGGTCGACCTAACCAAAACATGTCGACCGGTCAATTATTGTCATATTCATATTCAAATTATAAATTTAGTATTAAACCAGCACATTGATTGCATTAATAACAGTTTCCATAATTGATTGCATTAATAACACTTTCCATAATCGCTCTCTTCTCCGGTAATTTGGCGCTATTTCCATAATTGCTCTTTTATTTCTGTAATCTTACAAAAAGACCTTCTACAAATATGAGTCTCAACAATGAATAAAGGGGCTCGACTTTGCTCCCTATATCTTTTCATCTTTTCTCCGTGTCTTTTGAGAATTTTCTAACACCTCCCTTCTTTCTCTCCACTCTTTCTTTGGGTTCTAACTCCTGAAAAGTGTATTTTGAAAAAAAAGGATAATTTCATACTAAAAAATATAATATATTATTATATAAATAATATATATAATTTGTTTATTTGAAATTTATTGGTGCTGCTAATTCGAACCAAAAATTTGTAATCCAACCCGAACACAGCGACTGCTCCAGCACCTGTCTGGGCAAGAAATGGGAACTTGGCGAGGCAAATCAGAACAAGAAACCTTCTCCTTCCCGTCTAATCCACCGTAANTCAGCACCTACCACAAGCAAGACTTATTAGCCCTTGACAATCGTGTTCACATCGGACCCGGACGCCAGAGTTTCCTAGAAAAGCTTTTTTAGCGACCGTTCCTCAACGTCATTAGATGAGTTAACTACGCCGGTCGGATCAGGTTCGGGCCTCGACCGTTTTTCTTTCTTCACACTCTTACTCTTCATTAGAGGGGTCTGGGCCTAGAAGCTCACCTTGGCCAAAATTTTGGGATCCACGTCGACCCGGCTCATACCATCAGTCATGTTACACGGAACCTAAAGGGAATAAATTGTTCAATTAATTCTTGATTTTGATGTCACTAATTGTTTAATAATTTTTTTGTTCGTATCTAGCTGTCACTATCAATTAGCAGGAAAATTTCAGGGAACTAATATGCATACACCAATATTGTCGGTACAAATCTCAAAACAATCAAAAGACTAAAAATGATGACAAAAGGAACGAGACATTAAATTCGAGAGACATGATCTGAATCGGTTATCTAGAAGATGAACTGACCGATCAAGTCCACCCTACGCGAATTTGGTCAGTGGGTCTATCTACGTCCTAACCTTCGAAGCTCCCTAAAAGTCGGACGAACATAAGTGACGGACCAACCACTCGTACCTTGACAGAAAGGACATCCACTAAGTCTATCACTTTGATCGACCTAACCAGAACATGTAGACCGGTCGATTAATGTCATATTCATCTTCAAATTATAAAATTTAATATTAAACCAACATATTGATTGCATTAATTTTCATAATCGCTCTTTCTATAAATATGAGACTCAATAATGAATAAAGGGCCCTGACATTTTTCCCTGCATGGGAAAGAATAATTTCAGATTCAAAAATATAATATATTATTATATAAATAATATATATAATTTGTTTATTTGAAGGTAGAAAATTTATCGGTGCTTCTAATTCTAACCAAAAAATTGTAATCCAACACGAACACAGCGGCTGCTCCAGCACCTGTCGGGGCAAGAAATGGGAACTTGGCGAGGCAAATCAGAACAAGAAACCTTCTCCTTCCCGTCTAATCCACCGTAAAGGAGCTCCTCTTTGTAGTTGTAATTCACTGGATTCGGCTAGATGCTGGCGGCTTTCTGGGTCCACGGCCCCCTGAATACCTCGCTGCTCCCCGGCAAGTGTTCAGACCTCCGTGTGTTCGATGGGTGCAATGGGTTCACCGGGTATTTTACGCGTAAGGATAAGTGGTGGAGGAGAGCGGTGGGGTGTGGAGGCGGTGAGGGAGAGACGCTGATGTCCGGTGTGGCGCGAGCTCGGCTTACGAGCTCGTTGCCCCCTTCGATCGATCTGGACTTGCAGGTTTATGCCTCTTGAATTTCCGTTGGTTTTTATTTTTATTATTTTTTTAGTGGTTGTGTACATTTTCACCGGATGTGACTGAGTTGGGAGCCGAAGATAGGAGAATCGGGGATTTTTTTAATAGATGGATGGTATCGTTTGGGTCGATTGATACATTACATCCTGTATATTGGTGGATTATGCTTGAAACTTCAGTTTTCTGTTCTTCAACTTCACGTAGGGCACTAATTGGCATTACTGCGTATGATTTATTTGCATGTAAAATTTCTTCCATTATATGTAAAATTTCNATTTATTTTCATGTAAAATTTCTACCATTATATGCAAAATTTCTTTTATATAGTATCAAATAATAAATGGGTAGTGCCGGCATCATCATAGCAACTTCTGGTCATCAATATTAACGAGGATAAATCTAATAAATTTTAGATTTTTTTTTTTGTTGCAATAAGTTGTAACCAATTCATGTTAATAGAATCATCATGACCACACGATTACTCATGGAAAAATCGGATTATGATTTACAACAATAAGAGTGTATAAAAGAGAAAAAGGAGATGATATAGACAAATGAAATAGTGAATGCGAGCGAGGAGGAGAAGAGTGTTTGGCCCAGTGGACTAGGTTCTGCTTGGGCTAATTATAAGGGGTCGATTCAGGATAGGTATATACTCAAAAAGGTTTCTAGTTTGCAATTGGCTTTATGAAATTTGGTTCAAGGATTATCCTCTTTATTTTAGGCTTTGATGATGCATTACTACCTTCTCCTTCATTTTAAACATTGTGTCTTACACTTTGGGATAGGAGAGCCATGTTATCTTGCCATGTCTTTACCTACAAGACTCAATTATAAATAGCAGGAGTACACCATATTTTTCATCATTCAACATGTTGTATCACTTGTCGAGTACCAAAATTTATCCTTCCTTAACATAATTTATGTGTTTGTGTTAGATCCTTAAAGAATGCTATATGCACTTTGATAATTTATTGAACATTATGATCACCTTAATTACTATTTATTCTGTTGAATTTCTTAGGCTGTTTTTTTGGAACCATTTAGTTATTCACTAAAATGTTCTTAAGTATTTTAATTGAATTTAGAGTTTTTGACCTAAGACAGATCAATAAATAAGAGTTTGTGTTACTGTCTTATGCCCTTAGAAGTGTCAAATATTTGAATTTCTATAGTTTTGAAACTTCTATATTTTTTTCCCTTAGTTATTTTTTATAGTCAAATTTCATAGAGCAAACTGCAAGCTAGAAACCTTTTTTTAGTATACCTATTTTGAATCGTTCCCTTAATAATTAGCCCAAGTAGAACCTAACTCACTAGGCCGCACTCTCTTCTCCTCGTCACTTGTCATCTTTATTTTACTTGTCTATATCGCTCCTTTTTTCTTTCTCCTATACACTCTTATTGCTACTAAATTAGCTCAATTGCCTATAGCCATATGGTTGCCTTGAGTTTACTGCTACCTAATAATGTTAGTTGTTGTCTGACACAAGTGGTTAGATGGCCAATTGAATTTTACCATTATACTGCCTCGTTATTTGAGTCAAAAGGTTTGACCATACAAAATAACAACAACAACAACAAAGCCTTAATCCCACTACGTCGGCTATGTGAATCCTTTTTCTCCATTGCGTTCTATTTAGTGTCATATTTTCTAGACCTAAATGAAAATAAGACACTAAATAGAACGCAATGGAGAAAAATGATTCATGTAGCCGACCCCACATAGTGGGATTAAGGCTTTGTTACTGTTGTTGTTGTTGTTGTTGTTGTTGTAGTTATTTTGTATAGTCAAGCCTTTTGACTCAAATAATGAGACAATATAATGGTAAAATTCAATTGGTCATCTACCCACTTGTGTCAGACAACAACTAGCATTATTAGGTAGCGGTAAGCTCAAGGCAGCCATATGGCTACAGGTGATTAAGCTACTTTAGTAGCAATAAGAGTGTATAGGAAAAAGAAAAATGGAGACGATATAGACAAGTGAAATAAAGATGACAAGTGACGAGGAGAAGAGAGTGCGGCCTAGTGAGTTAGGATCTACTTGGGCTAATTATTAAGGGAAAGATTCAAAATAGGTATACTAAAAAAGGTTTCTAGCTTGCAGTTTGCTCTATGAAATTTGGTTCAAGGATTAATCCTCTTTGCTATATGTGAATAATGTTTATTTTTAGGCCTTAATGATGAAGTAGCACCTTCTACATTATAAACACTGATCCCTATTGTCTTTAGGATACGAGATTTTTATTTCCTTGCCATGGCCCTAACTATGAGACCTAGTTATAATGCATTTGATTTAGAGCCTTAAGAGTACTATGGGCTCTTCGGTAATTTGTTAAACATAATGATTGCCTTGCTTACTCAATATTCTATTGAAATATTTAGGCTATTTTGGAACCACTTAGTTATTCTATAAAAAATTTTAGGTGCCTTAATTGAATTTAGAGATTTTGATCCAAGAACGTTCAGCCAATAAGAATTTTTGTTAGTGCCTTATGCCCTTTGAAGTTGTCAAATATTTTGTAATTTTTTTTCCTTAAAGTTAGTTTGTATATTCAAACATTTTGACTTAGCTAGTGAGGCAGTAGAGTGGTAAAACTCAATTTTCCATTCACTTACTATATGTCAGGTGACTACTAGTCTTGCTAGGTAATAGTAACCTTAAGGGAGCCATATGGCTACGAGGGATTGAGCTACATCAGTGGCATTAGGCTCACCATAATTGTCATTTAAGCAGTAGGAAAATGACGTCAATCTGTTGGATCCCTTTAAAAGATTTTACTATGTGTTTGATTGGGATTTATCATAGAACTATTGTCTGTTGTTGGTCCATGATATTTATGAAATTAGCTTAATTTTGCTAGTTATGAATTCACCATTTAATAGGGAACTCCCACTATTATAACTTTATATTAGGCTAGTGGGAGTTTTAGTGCATGCTGCTGGACAACAATAATTATAGAGGCATCTAATAGATATTAAGAAATGACATTAGAAATGGACAATTTCTCATGATTTTTGTGGGGTTTACCGTGTTAAGAGGACTAAGAGATTGTTTATCAAATGGTATAGTGGAGGATGACATGATTTATGCTATAAGAAGTGTAATGAGATGCAACTTGATAGCTACGATGGTGGGTGTGATGT
>JXCR01082203.1:568327-582676 GCA_002079205.1 Phalaenopsis hybrid cultivar
GGGAAGTGGGGGCCGGTGCCTTTTTACGGCCTCAAAACATTGCATTGTGAAAAGACTTCGACGAGAAGGTTTTATTGAAAACGTTAAAAAAGACAAAAAATTTCTTGGTTTCAAAACCAGTTCTATTACCTCCTCTTCGTGTACCTAAAACCGAGTGTGTTGGCGTGGTTGTGTCTTGTTTTGTTTGAGATTGATATTTAACATGTGATTTTGCTATTCTAAGGTGCATTTAGTCCATTATCGCACTCTTTAGCTTGTATTTTTGCTCAGTTCATCGTAGTTGACTTTACTTGTCTGTTCAAATTACCAATACATTACTATATAGGAGATCGTACCTAGTGGCATAATCTGTTGAGATGTCTAAACTCTCCACATCTTCTTGTTAAACAAGTTATTACATAGTTTCCTAAACTTTTGTTCTTTTCACTTTGTAGAGTTCATACCACACCACCCTCATATCATCGCCATAATGTCATAGGATCCCTACTCATATTGCTTATCTGACAAATGTTGTATGTCCCCATCTTGCTTTGAAGCCCCTAGCTTCTTATTGCTAATCAAGTCAGACAACTCCATGGGAGAGTACTTCGCTCTCCGTCGGAGTTGATATGGGACATAATTATTGGACATTTCATCACCTACCTTATTTGGCCCTTTTATATTTGAACATGTTAGAATCTATAATATTAGAATTCTTTATATTATATATTAGCAATCAAGTGTATTTTATGTAAAGGAATTATTTCAAAAGACTGGCCTTTTGTAAAGGAGGTTCATAAATTATTGGGAAGGAAACACTTTATTAGAAAGGTGCTATGAGAATTATAAATATTCCTTTCCCAAAAAATCATACAATAGCTTTTTTACAACTACTACATTTTAATAGTCCTTGTTTCAAAAATTAGTTTTATATCATAGAAATTTTTGGCAGTCAAAAACACAACGCAGGCATAAAGCTGCCTCAAACTGACCCTTAATGTTATTGAATACAACATATTTGTTAAGTGTGTTCAATCCTTCTCTCCTAGGATTGACCAGCTCTTCCCTCCTCTCCTCTCTCCCTTCGATAATTTTCATCTGTTTTTCTCACTCTCACTCTCTCATCACTTCACCTCTCTTCCTTGAGGCTGACATTGTTTTCTCTTTCCAAACTTTAGAGGACATCTAATATAAGCATCTTACATCTCAAACGCCATGATCAATCAATTTTTATCAAGCCATTACAAACCAAGAAGAGTCCCATTTCTTCATGCACATCAATTTGATCAGAAGTTACTTGATGGAGACAGCAGTTTAACTGATCTACTAGTACAGGTCAGGTTTTGAACCATGCTTCAAAGTTGCAAGATATCAACATAAGCCTATGAGAGTGGCCTACTTTTGGTTTATGCTGCTGTTTATTTTGTACTGTACTGTTATGGTTTCTATTTACTTGAAGTACAGCTTAAATTTGTTTCAAACATTCATTTTGTGAGATACTTGCATGGATAAAGCTCCTGGCCAAGATATGCTACAATTGCCTAGTTCTTCAATTGTTTATCTTTTCTTCATCCCTGTGGTGCTTGCTGTGTTTCTCTGCTAATTCTGTAATGATGTCAGTAATATTTTGTATGTGGTCCATTTACTTCCTCTAGGTGCAAGGTGATGGTGTTATAATAGCCACTCCAACTGGAAGTACAGCCTACTCAACAGCTGCAGGTGGCTCAATGGTCAGTTAATAGTTTTGTTAAATTTTGACTATGTTTATATTACTGCTTCAGAGATTACAATTCATTGTTATTATTCTGTAATTGTTTTTGCTGCTTAGCTTATACATATTGGAGTTGTAGCCCTATATTGGAGACACCTACAACTGCCATCCTTCTTAACTGTTGATTGTAACATGCTTTTAGCAATGTTTTTAAAAGTACGCTTCACGAACAAAGCGAAGAGAAGCGCTTGCTTCTTTTCGTTGAGGCAACCTTCTAGGTGCTAAAGTTAATTTGCAGGTTATTCTTATAATTTCTAAGTTTTTAATTATTATTGCAAACCATTAGAAATTGTGTGAAATTTTAATTTACAGGTTTTGCCCTCAATATTTACTTTAGTTATGTATTATAACTTTTTTTTATTATTATTAACTTTGAAGCTATGCTTTATATTTTATAAATGCTAATGAATGTATTTATACATTAATAATTTTGTATGACCTATTAACATTTTGGTTAATAAAAGAGTCACTTCGCTCTGTGTTTTGTGCTTCGAACTAAAAATAATGTCTTGTGCATAGCATTGCACTTTGCGCTTTGAAAACACCGGCTGTTAGTTTGTTCAGCTTGAGATATGTTATTCTTCTACTAAAATGTCTCCATCATTATTGTGGTTTATGTTTCACAATCCATTTATAGCTTTTACATTTTTTACGGTTGTCAGTGGACCATCTTTGTGAAGTGCAACAACTGCTAATGACTTTATGCCCTTTTATTTCTTGAAGGAGAGTCTATGCTGTGTAAAATAGAAACTTCTGCTTTTTTTTTCCTGTAGTTAAATTAAATGTTTCAATTCAGATTCTGGCTGAAAATTTGTTGTTTCGCACTTACTAATATGACGAATGCACTCTGATAAGACTACCATTATTGTGGCTTATTTATAGGGTGTTCCTTTGGACCAGGAAAATAGCTTTTACTTTATAATACATAAAATAACAAGGTAAGGCAAGGTTGTTAAACTAATGAAGCACCAAAATGGAATTGAGACATGTTTAACCCAACTTGTTGGAAGCTTGCTGGAATTGTTTTCCTGATTAAGTCTGGCACAAGGCTGCCCTTAAGTGGAAAGAAAGTTAAAGAATGAATTCATAATTCCAGCTTCTATGTAGACCTTGCTAGGTGAGGGGAGTATCTTGTTGGCAAACTGTAACATGCCTATAGAAGCAGCATCATTATCTTGATCTTGCAATTAAAAGGGAAAAATAGGCATACCATAAGCATACTACTATGATATTGTCTGAAATTATCAATTAGCTTATTTATAATTGGCTGAGCCATAAAGTCAGTTCCAAATAGTTGGGGATAAGCTAGGCTATGATGATAATGATTTGTTCGCCGGAGCTAAGCAGAATCTCCCCAAAGATGAAATTTTTCTTACTATCAGATAGATTAAGAAACTGTTTATATCGGGTCTGCTTTGGCTTTGAAAAAGGCACGTGACTGTGTTTTCCATGAATTGATGATCCAGCTTTTGTAGCAGTCTTTAAATTCCATGCTGCACAATGTACATTTTATTAATTTATATTAAATCCACTCCACTTTTTGGTTTTGATTCTGCGTGTATATAAAGCAATGTTTCAGGGAATGCTTGCAGTCGAGCTTGTTTGCTGTTCCTTAAACTATCTGAGGAGTATCTAAAATTAATTTTTAGTGTGTTTTCCTCTTTGCAGAAAATGCTTTCTAACATATATACAATAAAATGCAGGTCCACCCCAATGTTCCTTGCATGCTCTTTACGCCAATATGCCCGCATTCACTGTCATTTAGACCTGTTATACTTCCTGATTCTGCACAACTTGAGTTGAAGGTTAGTCTAATATTTCCATTAATTCATTCAATTTTGTTTTTGTTTCTTCTCGTTTTGCTGGAATGACTGCATGTAAAAACAATAATTAGATGATTTTATTTAGAACTTTCTCATTGAAGTCAAGCTTGCTTTTATGCTGTCTTGAATGTTTGTTTTCTTGCTTTAATAGCAACGAATTAGCATTCTGCAAGACATCTTTCTACTAGGTTTTTGATAATATCAATTATCTGTGTGATCCTTGCTACTTATGTCAGACTCTTTTTTTGAACACTCAAATCTTTTCCAGTATCAGAACACTGCATCTTTCTTAATTGCTTCACATTTTAATTCAACTTTAAAAATCACCAGATTCCAAAGGATGCACGGAGTAATGCTTGGGTATCATTTGATGGGAAAAGAAGGCAGCAGCTCTCGAGAGGAGATTCGGTTCGCATATGCATGAGCCAACACCCACTTCCAACTGTTAATAAATGTGATCAGACCGGTGATTGGTTCCACAGTTTAGTTCGATGCCTGAATTGGAACGAAAGGTTAGATCAGAAGGCGTTGTGATTGTAGCGGCTCAACATATCAAGGAGCTGTTTATTTATTTGTACAAAATCCTACAAGTTACGGGTAAAGGGTAAGCTAATCTCCCCCTTAGCTTCTCAGCTGAAATTTAAATAGGATTAGTCATGATTTGTTTAAAATTTTAAAAATAAGCGTTTACTATATTAGTTTAGTATACAAATCTGTAAATAAGCCGAAGAACTTTTAATAATTCAGAGCTGCATTTTATCCAATGTACAGAAACCGCTTGTAAAGCAGCTTATGAGTAGGTTCAAACTTGCATAATACATGTGCATGCCAAATTTGCTTTGTTGAATTGAATATCGAGCGAAAGTAGGATTTGCTCTGAACGGCGAAGAGGAGGATGATACGAGCAATAATTTTTTTTTTCTTTTTAAGGAGACTTTGGTGTCTCTTGGATCTGGGATAAACAGCAACATATTCAAACAGCCCCAAAGTTTACATCATCTTAGGCAATTATAGGCTTGTGCCTATTTTTAAATCAGTGATTTGTTATTATTTATCGGACATGATCAAACATTCTGGACATCCCTTGATCTTGATTTTGTAGCACAGAATTAATGTTGTGTTATGCCATATTTTACTGGATATGTATTGCTTTGTGACTTAGGAGCAGACTTCAATTTGTGCAGTTGTTGCCTGCCACACTCTTTTATTGGTGGCGGATTGAACTCTTTAAGCCGAGCGAAGCAGCGACAATTGTTTTTCGATGATGTCTCGGGTGTGTTTGAGCTTCTTTAAATTACTTATTTGTGGGCAATGATGCGTTCAAATCATTCTGGCTGATGCAGTTGAACAAATTGTTGTTCATGTTACCTGCCAGATCTCAAGAGGCTACGAACACTTTTATTCCGTTCAATTAAATTGAGGACTTTGTCAGTCAGTTTCAATTCTTTTGTGAGAACCTGTATGCGCTTGGTATGATCTACTCAAAAACTTCATATAGAAAAGATTAAAAGAATACTTATATATGTAAATATAGATAAGCTTAAAAAATAGAAGAGGTTGGTAGCTTTAAATATAAGCCCAAGGTGGACAGCGGCAACCAAATCTCCAGATAAACTAATGCAGGTAGTATGTTTTATAGCCTACTCGAAGCCTCCTCCTTGAACGAAAAAATATTAGGTCAGGATTCAAGATGCATCTGAAGTCTAAAGTTGGGCGTCGCGTGTCAAGTGAACCCATAAATTTTAATATTGACTAATCTCAATGTACTGCGATGGACCCACTTGATACGCGACGTCCCACCATTAGACTCTGGACCCAAATTATGTCCAGAGTCCCCATATAACATTTGCTCCCCGTGAACTACAAAAATTATTGATTTACTTTGCGAACATGCATCAATTGAAGCATCCAGAACTGAAAAACTTTAGGAAAGACTTCACAATATTAGCAGTGTCTTCTCCATACATAAACTAATAACATTGTTGGCCTTCCATGTCTCCCATAAATGCAGACCTTAACAACGTTAAATTGGTTATAACCATCTATGCAACAAATTAAGAAAGCGATTGACATAAAATCTATTGATCAGAGATCATGGTACAAACTCGGTGGGACGGAAACAGGCAGCAATAGTGGCATTCGACAATACTCGAAGATAGAAGATGAGGCATGTTAGATATAGCCCAAAAGAAATATCACAGAAGGAAAATGTCCACCAAATGAAATATGAGAATCACCAGATTCATCATCCGGTTCTAAATATGTAAAAGCTAACGAAAAGTTATGTTCTAGCTGTACATGATTCATATTATCAAAAACTTGGTGCCATTACTAGGACAATTTAATTGTGGGACAAAGAAGATCATTTGCTTCTGCTAATCATCCTGAAGATTCAGAAGCAATCTTTCCAAAACCTCATAAATTGGCACCAATAATCCAAGGCTTGGTCCTTGGAAAAACTAGCACAACAGTTGTGGAAAAAGATTTCAAAGAAACAAAAAATAGGATATGACAGTTCATCAATAAACACATTGCCACATTTTGTAAAAAGCATGAAATCTATTAAAAATAAATGAAATTCTCCATAGAGCTTCAGTCCTCTATAATAATCTCTTCATCATTTTGGTATCAAGCCATCTATTCCGAATTCTTCAATCTTCGTCCTCAGTCTCTTCATCATCCCTGTTTGCTTCGAGGTATCTCCAGCCATTGTCATCTTCTTCTTGATCTTCTTCTGTTTCCTCACTGTCTTCATCTAGCTCTTTGCTTGGCTGCCGTTTCTGTGTGTCATTAGAAACAACTAGAGCAGGACTTGAGCCTCTATGTTTTGCAACTTTAGCAGGTGGAAGTTTCCTGGACAGACCGGTCTTGCCCCTTTTGGAGTGCTTGTTGTTAAGCAAAGCGTCTTGCTCGTTTAGATCATCAAACCATGGGTCAATATTGGTAGAACCAATCTTGTAACATTCCTCTGGATTATGACCAGGATGTTCCTTTCTCAAATGGAGATTCAGCTTATATTCATGAATATAAGCTTTTTCACAGCCTGCAAATGGACAAACATAAGGTCGGTCCGATGGTGTGGAACTCAAGACAGGAACCTTTGCGGCACTGTTGAGTTTTTCTTGTGTTCTCATGTCCACCATTGCATCCTGCATGATTTCAATTAGAAATGGACCCCATTATAAGACAATAGAATATGGACGCAGCTGACACCCTGAGTTTGAAGGAAGAATAGGTATCCAGCAACAAATGTTATTTAAGGCAAGGCTGAATTTTACTTTATATTGAATAAGAAAATAGGCTAAAAGACAATACCTTCTCATGCTGAGTCTTGATATGAGTATTCAGTTTGCATTCATGAGTGTATCTTTTACCACATTCTGGATACGGACAAACATGATAGTTTTCAGCTGAATGTGTTTTCATATGCGCCCTCAAGTTGAAGTCCAAAGAAAAGGCCTGCATTAAAAACCTAAACATCAAAAATCAAATAGAAATAGAAATGAAATTGTCGTTTCAATTTGTTTTGTAACATGAGTATGAAGATGATGCCCAATCACATAAGGTAGGTGGGAATCTGCTCATGGCAGTTGATCAAAATTTTAATACATAAAATTCAGAGGATGAGGGATTCTTGCGTCTAACCATGAGTTTAGTGTGAGGGTTAGTGCCTCCATGTTGGTGTTTTTAATAGCATCAATGTGCATGTACAAGTGGTTATAAATGGAAGGTGGAGAACTGAACTATTAAAAAACAGCCAGCTTCGATCATTAAATTACAAGTTTCCACTTTCCAACGTTGCTATCTTAGCCACATCTCACTTGCATAAACTCGCATCACCATCTCCCCCCCTTATGTGTCCTGAACAACAGCGCCATCTCCAGAGCACTGTGTGTTCATCTGCCATGCAAAAATCTAAATTCCATGCAAACATAATTTGGCCAAATCTATTAATGACGCGTGATTGAACCAATACATCTCACAATTTGGCTTAATCTAATATTAGTTGAAACGGCACAAAAGATATACTAAAAAGGAGAATAAATACATCCCCCAGCCATGGACTGGTTCTGTTTTCAGCATATATCACCCCAGCAGAGATATTGAACAAAGCTCAACTCACACATCCCTAGAGCAGAAACAATAGACACTACATGGAATCATTCCAGTCACGGCATGTAGCAGCCCTTTTACCTACATGCCTCCCTCCCAGCATACATCTTCAAGGAATCTGCGTTATCTCGAAAGCTCTCAAAATATTTGTAAATTAATCTTAGAAAAAACAAACCTGTAAATATCAATTAAATGGAAACTTAGAATTTCAAAATAATGCATGGCAAGGAAAGGAGAGAGAATTATATGGAGAGAACACTGGAAACTTTTATAAATTTCCTCGCAAATATTTTTACTTCTAATCCTACATTGCCAATCACAATTTCAAGCAACGAATCTAGACCGGAAGATAACTGCATGTTCCTTTAATCTCTTAAACTTTCTCTTGCCCCTGTTCTTTGTTTCACCAACTTCTACACCTTCAGCCATCGAATCCCCTCGTCAGCAGTCAAACTTTTCTTCAATTGCAGCCACAAATCATCCAGCTGCTCCTCCAAATATGGATCACTCTATCCAACCAATAGCAGGGCTATCAGCAGTTCAACCTCAAGCCAATCCAAGCTTTGGCTCAAAATCGGCTCAAAGTCATTCGATGCAATCTTAAGTAGGACAAGTCTGGTTTAGAGTGGCTCAATCCGATGAAGATTCAGGTTAGACTATAAAAAAAAATCATGTGCTCTAGATTAATTTAAGATCTACTAAGATAATTCTTAGTTCAATAGTCATACTGCACCCATACATATATAGATTCACATAAACAAAAGCATAAATGCATAAAAACATTCATTCAAGCTTAAACATGTACATAAATACTTTTCATCCAATCTTGAGCTTAGCTTGATCCAATTCAAGTAGGGCTAAACTTTGGTTTGATTCATTCCGATTTGGCCAATTGATCTCGATCCAACCAAAAAAAATTATCCAATTTTTTGAAAAACTTCAACCTTTAAAAAAAACCAGTCCTAATTGTTGGATTGTTTTTGCAGGTTGTTGTCGTCTTTGTGACCCAAAGCAAAGAATTCATACATTGCTTTAGGCAAAGAAGCTAAGAATGGTTCATTATACTTCAAATTATCCCTTAAATTTCTAATTTCTCGACCATAATACTTTTATTATATCATATAAAATTTTTGTACCCAAATTTTTGAATATATATTTGTATTAGGTAGTGCTTCAAATCAAAATGAAAGTTTAAGGTTAAATTAAGAATTAAGTATACACTCAAATATAATTATATGGAAATTATGGTCTATAATTATGAGAAGAGATTACATACAGTTGAACATCTTTTCAATGGAAAAGAATAATTCGCCGCAATAATGGTTTCCATTGAAACTCTTGTTGCCAACCATTGGTGGTCAGATAACACAGAAATAATCCACGAAACCATTTGAACAAAAATGAGACATCTAACAAACAAAAACACTATTAAAGAGAGGCCATTGACTAGTCAGCCACTGACAAGAAGTCAACCATAGATGAAGAAAAAATAGAAGACAATAGGAAGATCTTCCAGAGGTAAACTTGGAGTTTCCTTTGACAAAATTGTCAAATCTGAGTTAATAGGCAATTGGCTCGAGCTTCTAGAAAAATATTTTACGACTTATGATCATCAAGAATGAAAGAAAATTACATCTGTTCATTTGAAATTGTCCACACAAGCTTTAGTGTGCTAGAATTCAATCATTATTGGCACGATCTTAGTTTAAACGGCTGTCACAAAACTAAATTCCAGCTAACAAAAAAAGATAGATGCAATGATAAAGTTAAAGAAACAAGCAGATTATTGAATAAAATATAGAAGGAGACCAACTGATCTAGGAATTTACCATAAAGATTTTGTATTTTTGAAATAAATGGCAAGGTTTCATAAAAACCTTCACATGGAATATAGAATTGAGCCTCTTTCCATTTGTTGATATCCTTAAAACTAGCAAAAAAGCTATGGCAAAAGAGTAAAGAAATCTGTGTTATAAACAAAAATCTCGTCTTCTAACTGCAAAGAAGAATAAACTAAAGTCTCCAGCACATATGAGAAATATACTAGACCACCATGTCGTAGCTGCAAAAGCCAAGGTATAAACCTAGTGATGGTAGGAACTTGCATCCAAAGAAGAGGCCACAAGATGACCCTCATTACAACTTCATAAGAAGAAAATAAAATAGGAGCACTAAAAATAGATCCTACATTGGCCCAGATGTTGTATTCACGCGTCAGTGGGAAGCTTTAGGTAAAATCTACTCTCACTGATGCTCTTTTGGATCAGGTTAAAGAAAAAAGATCTTATAGCTTTGGTAGAAATTTTGAATCTAGCAACTACCATCATCCAAAACCTAATGACGGTACTTATTTCATTGGGTTGGTCTTATAGCTGTATAGTTCTTATTTAAGATATGAAGATATAATCTTCTTCAGAAAATAGTAAAAATGCGTGCTTGTAAATGGAATAAAGTACAAAATCATTTCACCTTCAGAGAAGATTGAAGGTACCATAAAATAGAGGATCCTAACCTATGGTCAAGAACTCCCTTTCTTTTAAAAAGTACAAGAAGCATCATCTAGTTGTTGATATGCATCAAATTAAGAAGAATGAACCCCACTCTATTCAGAAGCTCTTCGCTAAAACAAGAATGAAAAAGACCCAAAAAAAAAGAAAAAAAAAAGACACAAAAAAAAAAGTTTCCATTTGCATGAACAAATGACCAGAAATGTGGAGTCTTGACCCAAGATGAGATGGCATTCAGTTTTTTAAACAGCCGCCTAAGCTAAATGTTATAAGGATTTATGATGATTTCGCCAATCATATTAATAAAGGACCTTATTGATGAAATATTTTCTTAAAAAAACATAATTAGTCAAATGCTAAACAAAAGACTACCCCAAACCGCTTATTCATTTATTGTCTGTTGTTTAAAAACTAGCTCACAAGAAGTTCAAAAAATGTACAACTAGTGAAGATTTATGTGTTTTTTAATATCATATTCTATATTATTATATTAATTTTATGTATTCTATGCAACTTAAAAATTATTTAGTTTGCTAGAAGTTCAAGTAGAATGAAAACATTAAAAAAATAACCATATGGACAAAAAAATATATATAATTTTAATTTTTATTACAATTTGATAATAAATTATTAAAGAAATGCTGGGTGGACAAATTAAAACAATCAAATTTTATTGTTTTAATTGACATTGCATACTGAAAATAATAACTGATTAGTTAGTTGGATACTTAAATGATAAATTTATTATTCATAAAACATGGAAATAAAATTTATTGAATCTTATCAAATTGACCAAAAAGAAATAAATTTACTTTAAATAATAAAACAATTTTTAAAGTATTAGTATCCTAAATATAGATACTTAGGCTCAATCATGGCTCCCACTTGATTAAAAAATTAATAAACAAACTTGAATGATTCGGAAACTCAGGTCGAGTTAAATAAATAGATGATCTTAAATAACGTAGTCCAGCTTAACACAATTTATCCCTAGCTCTGAGAACTCCACAAAGGCACAAACTAAAGGTAAGGTAGCTCAAAATTATGAAAAAAAATACATAATTGATATAACACTTGATGAAGTAATCAACAAAAAAATGAATGAAGAAGAATGACAGATGAAGAAGACAGAAAAGGAGCACTAATCATGACAATTTGAAAGATCATGAAATTGGTTCAACACTTCAAAAGCAAAAAGAGTANGTACAACTGCCATCCTTCTTAACTGTTGATTGTAACATGCTTTTAGCAATGCTTTTAAAAGTACGCTTCACGAACAAAGCAAAGAGAAGCGCTTGCTTCTTTTTGTTGAGGCAACCTTCTAGGTGCTAAAGTTAATTTGCAGGTTATTCTTATAATTTCTAAGTTTTTAATTATTATCGCAAACCATTAGAAATTGTGTGAAATTTTAATTTACAGGTTTTGCTTTCAATATTTACTTTAGTTATGTATTATATCATTATTTTTTTATTTTATATTAACTTTGAAGCTATGCTTTATATTTTATAAATGCTAATGAATGTATTTATACATTAATAATTTTGTATGACCTATTAACATTTTGGTTAATAAAAGCGTCACTTCGCTCTGTGTTTTGTGCTTCGAAGTAAAAATAATGTCTTGTGCATAGCATTGCACTTTGCGCTTTGATAACACCGGCTGTTAGTTTGTTCAGCTTCAGATATGTTATCTCTCTACTAAAATGTCTCCATCATTATTGTGGTTTATGTTTCACAATCCATTTATAGCTTTTACATTTTGTACGNCGAGGGATTCTTGCGGCTAACCATGATTTTAGTGTGAGGGTTAGTGCCTCCATGTTGGTGTTTTTAATAGCATCAATGTGCATGTACAAGTGGTTATATATGGAAGGTGAACTGAACTATTAAAAAACAGCCAGCTTCATCATTTTCCAATGTTGCTATCTTAGTCACATCTCACTTTCATAAACTCGCATCACCACCTTCCCCATCATGTGTCCTGAACAACAGCGCCATCTCCAGAGCACTGTGTGTTCATCTGCCATGCAAAAATCTAAATTCCATGCAAACATAATTTGGCCAAATCTATTAATGACGCATGATTGAACCAATACATCTCACAATTTGGCTTAATCTAATATTAGTTGAAACGGCACAAAAGATATACTAAAAAGGAGAATAAATACATTCCCCGGCCATGGACTGGTTCTGTTTTCAGCATATATCACCCCAGCAGAGATATTGAACAAAGTTCAACTCACACATCCCTAGAGTAGAAACAATAGACACTACATGGAATCATTCCAGTCACGTCATGTAGCAGCCCTTTTGCCTACATGCCTCCCTCCCAGCATACATCTACAAGGAATCTACGTAATCTCGAAAGCTCTCAAAAATATTTGTAAATTAATCTTAGAAAAAACAAACCTGTAAATATCAATTAAATGAAAACTTAAATGCAAATATGTAATTTGGAATTTCAAAATAATGCATGGCAAGGAAAGGAGAGAGAATTATATGGAGAGAACCCTGGAAACTTGTATAAATTTCCTCGAAAATATTTTTACTTCTAATCGCCAATCACAATTTCAAGCAACGAATCTAGACACGGCAATTTCCGGAAGATAACTGCCATCTTCAATTTTCTTATGAAGTTCCTTTAATCAACTAAATGGAAAATGATTTCTACTCTCTTAAACTTCCTCTTCCCCCTGTTCTTTGTTTCACCAACTTCTACACCTTCAGCCACCGAATCCCCTCGTCAGCAGCCAAACTTTTCTTCAATTGCAGCCACAAATCATCCAGCTGCTCCTCCAAAAAAGGATCAATCTATCCAACCACTAGCAGGGCTATTAGCAGTTCAACCTCAAGCCAATCCAAGCTTTGGCTCAAAATTGGCTCAAAGTCATCCGATGCAATCTTAAGTAGAGACAAGTCTGGTTTAGAGTGGCTCAATCCGATGAAGATTCAGGTTAAACTATTAAAAAAAATGATGTGCTCTTGATTAATTTAAGATCTACTAAGCTAATTCTTAGTTCAATAGTCATACTGCACCCATACATATATAGATTCACATAAAAAAAGCATAAATGCATAAAAACATTCATTCAAGAATCCCTCAAGTAGGGCTAATAAATACTTTTCATCCAATCTTGAGCTTAGCTTGATCCAATTCAAGTAGGGCTAAACTTTGGTTTGATTTATTCCGATTTGGCCAATTGATCTCGATCCAACCAAAAAAAATTATCCAATTTTTTGAAAAACTTCAACCTTTAAAAAAAACCAGTCCTAATTGTTGGATTGTTTTTGCAGGTTGTTGTCGTCTTTGTGACCCAAAGCAAAGAATTCATACATTGCTTTAGGCAAAGAAGCTAAGAATGGTTCATTATACTTCAAATTATCCCTTAAATTTCTAATTTCTCGACCATAATACTTTTATTATATCATATAAAATTTTTGTACCCAAATTTTTGAATATATATTTGTATTAGGTAGTGCTTCAAATCAAAATGAAAGTTTAAGGTTAAATTAAGAATTAAGTATACACTCAAATATAATTATATGGAAATTATGGTCTATAATTATGAGAAGAGATTACATACAGTTGAACATCTTTTCAATGGAAAAGAATAATTCGCCGCAATAATGGTTTCCATTGAAACTCTTGTTGCCAACCATTGGTGGTCAGATAACACAGAAATAATCCACGAAACCATTTGAACAAAAATGAGACATCTAACAAACAAAAACACTATTAAAGAGAGGCCATTGACTAGTCAGCCACTGACAAGAAGTCAACCATAGATGAAGAAAAAATAGAAGACAATAGGAAGATCTTCCAGAGGTAAACTTGGAGTTTCCTTTGACAAAATTGTCAAATCTGAGTTAATAGGCAATTGGCTCGAGCTTCTAGAAAAATATTTTACGACTTATGATCATCAAGAATGAAAGAAAATTACATCTGTTCATTTGAAATTGTCCACACAAGCTTTAGTGTGCTAGAATTCAATCATTATTGGCACGATCTTAGTTTAAACGGCTGTCACAAAACTAAATTCCAGCTAACAAAAAAAGATAGATGCAATGATAAAGTTAAAGAAACAAGCAGATTATTGAATAAAATATAGAAGGAGACCAACTGATCTAGGAATTTACCATAAAGATTTTGTATTTTT
>JXCR01082203.1:588789-619828 GCA_002079205.1 Phalaenopsis hybrid cultivar
AAAGTATTTAAACATATATAACACTATTTAAAATATTTAAACTTATTTTATTTGTCTTAAACTCAAAAACTGATTAAGAGAGTATCAGATTTAAAGTTAACTAAAATGATTCATCCTTTAAATAAATTTTCAAAGAACTCAATTATTTATTGACGTGGGAGCTATGGAGGACCAACTGGTCTTGAAAGGAAGGAGGGTGGTTGCTGCTCTTCCTTTTTCCTTCTCTCCCCTTCCCCTCTTTCAATCTTAGCTCATTCCTCATGTTAACTAAAATATNAAAAGGAAGGAGGGTTGCTGCTCTTCCTTTTTCCTTCTCTCCCCTTCCCCTCTTTCAATCTTAACACATTCCTAATATAAGTCTTTCCAAATCAGAATTTCTACATAACTTTATTCCTCATTCCTAAATTCTGGGATCTAATTTAATTCTTCCTTATTTTAAAAACACTAACTAAAATCCGATTTTATTCTCCTTTCTTACTTTAAAAAGCCTTCCTAAAAATCTGAAATATGATTTTATTCTTTTTCTTATTTTAAGTATTGTCCAAAATAAAATCCTAGCCTCATTATAAATAAAAGATGGTGTGCTTAGAGCTAGGTGTTTTGTTTTTTATATATGAATTCATGTTTTAACCTTGGTATTTTCCCTTCGATGTTGTATCCAACGTCAAAGTAGTGCTCCGACTGTCCCTCGTCTGAGGTGGAGATCGTCTCTAAGGGATTAAGTGGTGCTCCGACTGCAGCTCGACCCCGACGAGGCATTTAAACCATACTTCAATTTTTTTGCTGTCATTTCAGAATCCAGCCACAACAGCCCCCTATTCCACTGCTGCCAACCACCTTCATGCTCCCGTCCAGCCACCGCAGCCCCTCCAACTTGTTGTCCAGCTCTTTCAGGCCCTTCCTAGCAGCCCCTCCAACTTGTTGTCCAGCTCTTTCAAACCCTTCCTAGCAGCCCCTGCAACAACTACCTTACTGTCCTGGTCTTTCCCATCGCTGTTAGAGATTCTCTGCTTGTTGTCCACACTGTTGGCAAACATTCCTTTCCCACTTCCACAGCGGCCCCCACCCCGCCGACCTTCATCGCAGCCGCCAATCTAGCCTCCAATGTTCATGCTTCTCTCCAGCTGCGATTCAACGTTGTTACTATCGCCAACATATTGTCCTACTTCTTCCACAGCAGGCCCCACCTCTCCAGCCTTCACCGCAGCCACCAATCCAGCCTCTCCTCGATGGACTCCCTCCTCATAAAGCATGTTGTATCTTCTTTGTTGAGTCATTAGTTGTAATCCTTTATTTTGTGCTTTTGTTTTATGTGTTAACTTTCGCTATTTCGAGTTTCATTGTAACCTTGTTTCGAGTCAGTAGTAAAATTGTGCATTGCATCATGGTTTAGGTTAACTCCAATATCATTTGGTATCAGAGCTAGCCCAACCCTAGTTCTATCATAGGGTTTCTAGCATTCAACCTTACCCAATCCACCACAACAACTTGTTTTTTCCTTTTCTTTTTTTCGTATTACTTTCTTTCTTTGTTCCTTCTTTCTTTCCTCTCACAGATTCCAAAGTCTAACCATGCCACCAAGGAGATCCATGCCCGAGCCTACCCGGGACGAGCTATGGCGAGAGCTCCGCCGTCTTCAGTAGAGGCTTATGGATAATGAAGAGGAAATCTAGTGGGAGGATACCCTCAACAGTGATCTGGAAGGTCGAAGAGAAGAACGATAAAATATGAATATGAAGAGAAAAACAACGTCAGTTATTACCACCAAAAGTGGCAGACTCAAGCTTCCGAAGTTGAGAGATCGTATCACCAAGCGACCTCCCTTGTTACTATCCAGCAAAACCAATCCGCAAGTCTGTCACAGCCAGAAGATATTACAAGTGTCACGAATTTGGACATGTTGAAACAAAATATGAACAATCAAAAAAGTGTTCTACATCACCGAGCAGGGCGTCATCGAAATGATGGGTAAAGACACCGCACACTGAAAAGCAGTTTGAATGAGAATTTTCATCTGATGACGTCTTCCCCCGTGGAACCCCCTTGTTCGTAGATAAATCTAATGTATTTCCTCCATGTGAACAAAAGAAACATGCAGCTTTTGATGAGATCGTTGTTCCTGCTCTCCTAGAAGATAGAGAACTTTTTGCTGAGACATATAAAAATCACGCAGATCAGCAGATATCAGAATTTAAAATTTCAGTTGATGGTCTTAGTAACAACTAATTGATAGCAACACAAGCAGCTACACTTCCAACCCTTACCCCTAGTGTTCCATATGAAGAGAAGAAATGACAGTGTGAAGTTCTTGTTATTGGAACACGACAGAATATGTCAGTTCTCCAAAACTTCAAGAGTCAGAGGGAAGACCCAGAAGATAATAAGAATCACACATCAACAAAACTCTTGCATCCTCAACCTCGCTGATGCCCAAATTATCATAGATGAGAAGCATATGAGATATTTACTTGTTCAAAATTTGGCTCAGGAACTCAGATTAGGCCAAATCAGAATGAATCGATAGGGAGATCAATTTTTTTATTTTTCATCAATCCAAAAGCTTCTCGCTTCTCCAAATTTCAGTTTCTACTATGAAGCACTTCATGGTATTGTTAGAGCTTATGCCAAACGCATTTTTGTTGAAAAACATGGTGCAAAAAAAAGCTCTTTGTTAAATTGCACTACTAAAGAAGACTTCAGCGGGGGCCATCTAGACCCTAACCTGACTAATGCCAAGGAATTAGTTGTACGGACGGGATGGAGCAAATCAGAACCACGAGATGAACCCCCTGAGTTTGGTGCAACTGCTGATTGTGATGTTGATCATAACATGATACTTGATAAAATGTTCTTTGTGACTCCATCTGATTTTGTTACCATCATCATTATTAATGTTGTTCATTCCATTCCTTATTATGGGATAAAGGGTTGCCAAGAGCATGCCACTTTGTAGTGCTTGATGTTGTAGCAAATAATCTAAATCTGAACTTTTTTTAGAATCTAATTGGATGGAAGTTCTTTGGCAACTTGATGGATGCTAGACTTTGTTCGGTATATGGTGAAGAAAGTTTGGGACAAGTTCAGATCATTTTCGTGAGAAGGATGAGATCTAGGCTGTCTTAGAATGACCTTTTATTCTTGCCTACAAGAACAATGACAATCTCAATGGGAGAAAGCTAGTGACTGTAGAAAACATAGTTCGCCAACACTGGCTACTTATGGTCGTCAGTGGCATCCAGGGGTGGTTGGCGTTGACATGGAAGCTTTGACCTATAACGTCAANTGCATGTATGCATGTGGGTATGTGTGTGTGTGTGTGTGAATCATTGTGTGTTTTTTAAAATTTGAGGCAACGAATAATTAGTTTTATAATATGAATTTAATTATATATCAATATGATCTATAAATCATATAAAATTGTAAATAATTCTATCATGTTTAATTTTATTTTGAAAGTATTTAAACATATATAACACTATTTAAAATATTTAAACTTATTTTATTTGTCTTAAACTCAAAAACTGATTAAGAGTATCAGATTTAAAGTTAACTAAAATGATTCATCCTTTAAATAAATATTCAAAGAACTCAATTATTTATNATAAAATATTTAAACTTATTTTATCTGTCTTAAACTCAAAAATTGATTAAGAGAGTATCAGATTTAAAGTTAACTAAAATGATTCATCCTTTAAATAAATATTCAAAGAACTCAATTATTTATTGACATGGAAGCTATGGAGGACCAATCGGTCTTGAAAGGAAGGAGGGTTGTTGCTCTTCCTTTTTCCTTCTCTCCCCTTCCCCTCTTTCAATCTTAGCTCATTCCTCATGTTAACTAAAATATAAGTCTTTCCAAATCAGAATTTCTAAATAACTTTATTCCTCATTCCTAAATTCTGGGATCTAATTTAATTCTTCCTTATTTTAAAAACATTTTCTAAAAACTAAAATCCGATTTTACTCTCCTTTCTTACTTTAAAAAGCCTTCCTAAAAATTTGAAATATGATTTTATTTTTTTTCTTATTTTAAGTATTGTCCAAAATAAAATCCTAGCCTCATTATAAATAAAAAATGATGTGCTTAGAGCTAGGTGTTTTGTTTTTTATATATAAATTCATGTTTTAACCTTGGTATTTTCCCTTCGATGTTGTATCCAATGTCGAGGTAGTGCTCCGACTGTCCCTCATCCGAGGTGGAAATCGTCTCTAAGGGTTTAAGTGGTGCTCCGGCTGCAGCTCGACCCGACGAGGCATTTATCTTACCACACTTCAATTTCTTTGCTGTCATTTCAGAATCCAGCCACAACAGCCCCGTCTTCCACTACTGCCAACCACCTTCCTGCTTCCGTCCAGCCACCGCAGCCCCTCAAACTTGTTGTCCAGCTCTTTCAGGCCCTTCCTAGCAGCCCCTCCAACTTGTTGTTCAACTCTTTCAAACCCTTCCTGGCAGCCCCTGCAGCAACTACCTTACTGTCCTGGTTTTTCCCATCGCTGTTAGAGATTCCCTGCTTGTTGTCCACACTGTTGGCAAACATTCCTAACTACTTTCCTACTTCCACAGCGCCCCCCACCCCGCCGACCTTCACCGCAGCCTCCAATGTTCATGCTTCTCTCCAGCTGCGATTCAACGTTGTTACCATCGCCAACCTATTGTCCTACTTCTTCCACAGCAAGCCCCACCTCTCCAGCCTTCACCGCAGCCACCAATCCAGCCTCTCCTCGCTGGAATCCCTCCTCATAAAGCATGTTGTATCTTCTTTGTTGAGTCATCATTTGTTTTGTGTCTTTGTTTTATGTGTTGACTTTCACTATTTCGAGTTTTCATTGTAACCTTGTTTCGAGTCAGTAGTAAAATTGTGCATTGCATCATGGTTTATGTTAACTCCGATATCATTTGGTATCAGAGCTAGCCCAACCCTAGTTCTATCATAAGGTTTCTAGCATTAACCCTTACCCAATCCACCACAACAACTTTTTTTTCCTTTTCTTTTTTTCGTATTACTTTCTTTCTTTGTTCCTTCTTTCTTTCCTCTCACAGATTCCAAAGCCTAACCATGCCACCAAGGAGATCCATGCCCGAGCCCACCCGGGACGAGATATGGCGAGAGCTCCACCGTCTTTAGCAGAGGCTTATGGATAATGAAGAGGAAATCTAGTGAGAGGATACCCTCGACAGTGATCTGGAAGGTCGAAAAGAAGAACGATAAAATATGAATATGAAGAGAAAAACGTCAGTTATAACCACCAAAAGTGGCAGACTCAAGCTTCCGAAGTGGAGAGATCGTATAACCAAGCGACCTCCCTTGTTATTATCCAGCAAACCAATCCGCAAGCCTGTCACAGCCAGAAGATATTGCAATTGTCACGAATTTAGACATGTTGAAGCAAAATATGAACAATCAGGAAAGTGTTCTACATCACCGAGTAGGGCGTCATCGAAATGTTGGGTAAAGACACCGCACACTGAAAAGCAGTTTGAATGAGAATTTTCATCTGATGACGTCTTCTCCCATGGAACCCCCTTGTTCGTAGATAAATCTAATGTATTTCCTCCATGTGAACAAAAGACACATGCAGCTTTTGATGAGATCGTGGTTCCTGCTCTCCTAGAAGATAGAGAACTTTTTGTTGAGACATATAAAAATCATGCAGATCATAAGATATCAGAATTTAAAATTTCAGTTGATGGTCATAGTAACAACTAATTGATAGCAACACAGGCAGCTACACTTCCAACCCTTACCCCTAGTGTTCCATATGAAGAGAAGAAATGACAGTGTGAAGTTCTTGTTATTGGAACACGGCAGAATATGTCAGTTCTCCAAAACTTCAAGAGTCAAAGGGAAAACCCAGAAGATAATAATAATCACACATCAACAAAACTCTTGCATCCTCAACCTCGCTGATGCTGAAATTATCATAGATGAGAAGCATATGAGATATTTACTTGTTCAGAATTTGGCTCGGGAACTTAGATTAGGCCAAATTAGAATGAATCGATAGGGAGATCAATTTGTTATTTTTCATCAATCCAAAAGCTTCTCGCTTCTCCAAATTTCAGTTTCTACTATGAAGCACTTCATGGTATTGTTGGAGCTTATGCCAAACGCATTTTTTGTTGAAAAACATGGTGCAAAAGAAAGCTCTTTGTTAAATTGCACTACTAAGGAAGACTTCAGCTCCATCTAGACCCTAACCTGACTAATGCCAAGGAATTAGTTGTACGGACGGGATGGAGCAAATCAGAACCACGAGATGAACCCCTGAGTTTGGTGCAGCTGCTGATTGTGATGTTGATCATAACATGATACTTGATAAAATGTTCTTTGTGACTCCATCTGATGTTGTTACCATCATCATTGTTAATGTTGTTCATTCCATTCCTTACTTTTCTTAGGGATAAAGGGTTGCCAAGAGCATGCCACTTTGCAGTGCTTGATGTTGTAGCAAATAATCTAAATCTGAACTTTTTTGAGAATCTAATTGGATGGAAGTTCATTGGCAACTTGATGGATGCTAGACTTTGTTCAGTATAGGGTGAAGAAAGTTTGGGACAAGTTCAGATCATTTTCGTGAGAAGGATGAGATCTGGGCAGTCTTAGAATGGCCTTCTATTCTTGCCTACAAGAACAATGACAATCTCAATGGGGGAAAGCTAGTGACTGTAGAAAACATAGTTCGCCGACACTGGGCTACTTATGGTCGTCAGTGGCATCCAGGGGTTGTTGGCGTTGACATGGAAGCTTTGACCCATAACGACAAAGTTCCCACAACCCCGTTAGACTAATGTTGAGGCTATGGAGGATCGGCCAGTCCTCAAAGAGAGGGGGGTTGCCGCTCCTCCCTTCCCCTTCTCTCCCCTTCTCCTCTTTCCTTCTTAGAACATTTCTAAAATAAGTCTTTCCAAATCAGAATTTCTAAATATTTTTATTTATCTTTCCTAAATTCTAAGATCTAATTTTATTCTTCATTCTTATTTTAAAAACATTTCCTAAAATCTAAAATCTTTTTTTTTCTTATTTTAAAAAGCCTTTCCAAAAAATATGAAATCTGATTTAATTCATTCTTATTTTAAGTATTGCCTAAAATAAAGTCTTAGCCTCATTATAAATAGAAAATAANAGGCTCGACCAATTTCATTTGGTTCGTGTTCTGCTCGTGTTTGAAATAATTCGTTAAAAGTCTGGTAATATTCAATGAAGTAAACGTAGGGCCCGTTTGGGCAACTTATAAGTGCTGCGGCGTTTTTGAAAATGTCGTCTAACCGTTTGGTTTGCGCGTTTTTGAAAACACTATCTGTCGCATTTCAATTTTTTACACTAAACGTAGACTGCGGGTCTACAGTCGCGGTCGACCCGCGGGCCGCGTTTCAAGATAAGCTACTTATCCTGAAACGCACAGGCTGTCCCGAACAGACTCTAATTTGTTTGAATTAAATTTGTGTTTGGTTCAAAATAATAATTTCTTAAAATTTAATAAATTGAATANAGCTCAACCAATTTCATTTGGTTCGTGTTCTGCTCGTGTTTGAAATAATTCGTTAAAGGTTTGTTAATATTCAATGAAGTAAACTTAGGGCCCGTTTGGGCAACTTATAAGTGCTGCGGCGTTTTTGAAAATGTGGTCTAACCGTTTGGTTTGCGAGTTTTTGAAAACATTGTCTGTCGCATTTCAATTCTTTTACACTAAACGTAGACTGCGGGTCTACAGCCGCGGTCGACCTGCGGGCCGCGTTTCAGGATAAGCCACTTATTCTTAAACGCACATGCTGTCCCGAACAGACTCTAATTTGTTTGAATTAAATTCGTGTTTGGTTCAAAATAATAATTTCTTAAAATTTAATAAATTGAATAATATAATTAAATTATAAATTAATATTGTATTTTAAAGCTCTCTTAAAAGATAATAAAATTAAAATAAATTTGCAAGCTGGTTTTATAGTTTTTCTTTTTTACTACATTTACATATCCAGTATAAAAATTTTATTTTTTTTTTATGATCTTAGCTCAAATTATTTAAAAACTAATAAAATTTAATAATTTTTAAATACAAGAAAAAATTTTAATATATAAATATTTGCTAATAATATTTATGTACTATTTAATTAATTTCAGTCAAATTTAGTCTAACANATGATCTTAGCTAAAATTATTTAAAAACTAATAAAATTTAATAAATTTTAAATACAAGAAAAATTTTTAATATATAAATATTTGCTAATAATATTTATGTACTATTTAATTAATTTCAGTCAAATTTAGTCTAACACAAACAAATAAGTAGTTGTTTGTGTTCTGCTTGTTGGTAAATCCATGTCAGAAAGATTGTTCATGTTTGCTCGTTTGTTTAATAAACGAATTGAGCACAACCTACTTAACAAGACGAACACGAGCTGTTTATGAACAATAATTTTTTTGACAGCTCTAATCACAACTATATAATTTACATTCAAATTATAAGATTTTTTATTTTTTTGAAAAAATTATTTCAATGAATATTACTTTTAAGATTAATGACACGCCATCAATAAAATCTCATCATTTGTCACGAATTTTAAGACATTTTACACAAATCTCTATATAATTTTTTCGAAAAAAAACGTTCAAACTTCAATTAAAAATCATTTGGAACTCGAATTTCAACGAACTTATTGTCATACTGACCTGCTCGACNATATTTCAATGAATATTACTTTTAAGATTAATGATACGCCATCAATAACATCTCATCATTTGTCACAAATTTTAAGACATTTTACACAAATCTCTATATAATTTTTTCAAAAAAAAACGTTCAAACTTCAATTAAAAATCATTTGAAACTCGAATTTCAACGAACTTATTGTCATACTGACCTGCTCGACAAAGCAGACGCAATGAAACCAAATTAGTTCAATCTATGTCAAATCAAGTTCAGATTAAGTCATTTAACTATTTTTTAAGTCTTTTGTGCTCAATTAGAAGGTCAAATAGATTTCAAATTTGACAAACTCATAATCAAATTGGGTCAAATTGATTTCATACATCTTTAAAGTACCCAATGTCAAAAAAATCACAGTTCAATTGATGAGATATATTTGGGTCGTCTAATGGAGTTGTCTGAATTATTTATTTATTTACATGGGGGTCTCTCCCATACTTTATAAATAGAGCATTATCCCCTTCATGAACAACATACCTAAGCATTGAACGAGAAGAAGACCGAAGCTTGGATAATGATGTAGAGAATGGGCTGAATTTTGATGTCAGTTCTACACAGAAGATTCGATGAATACTTCACGCTCCTGAAATTGGGTTGATTAGTTATTATTTTGATGTTCACAACATAATGATTAAAGTAAAGCTAAACCANCAACATAGTTAATAATTTTCCATTTTATAATATAATAATAATTCCTTACTATTTATTATATTTGACCAAATCTGGCATCCTTGATGAACTTTGGTACCATTTTTTGTCTTATTTTTGGAATAAGTATTGATAATAGACATGTTGTATATTAATTTTTATTCTATTACGTCTATAAAGTACTAATTTGGCACCAATTCTTATTTTTATAGATTACAAATGAAACAACCTAAGCCCAAATCTAAGGAAACAAAATAAAATTTTCATTACTAGGCTTACTCTCTATCCCCTTAAAAATAGTTATTGCCTACCTCATAGACAGTAAGCAACCTTGCCCCTTTTACTACTATGGCTACCTTTTCTTTGATGCCTCCTTAGAAATAGTTATTACCTGCCTCATAGAAAGTAAGCAAATACATGATTCTTTCTAGCATTGATGTTTATTCCTTGTCGATGGATATTGCATTTTGCTTTAAATGAGTAATAGATTTAAAAAATAGATCACAAAGACCAACTCAAGTAAAGATCACTGATCCTAATTTCTATTGTTATATGTGGACAAATCAACATGTTTCATCCTCACCAGTCCACATGAATAGATTGTCTGAATCGACTGAAAAAGAAAGGCACTATGTCACAATACCTCCAACATAGAGTAATCCTAAAATGTCCGACTAGCCAATTAGAATTCAAAATTCTAGTCAGGGAATTAAAGAAGGTATTTTTGGCTAACTCTGAAATTCAAATCAAATCAAATAGCACTCCCAGCATAATGCTGTTAACGCAAGCATCATACAACAAATAACTTCAATATCATACACAGCAAAGTGGCAGTACTGCTCAATAAAAATTTGGGGTTGCAGCTTCAGAATTAACATAACTTCCACTTGCTACAACGATGAAAGCCCACTACCAGGTGTAAATATAGTCCTTTTAAAATTTTACAGAAGAACTTGGGCTGCTGCAATCACTTTCATTCAAAAAAAGCAATCAAAAAGAAGGATAAAGGAAATACTCAGTCTCAGGGCAACTTTCTATTCCAACATTAATCCCATTAAAAAACATTAATAAAAATAACAGCATATTAAACTAATAACCTTAAAGAAACAAGAAGAAAAACATGGAGAATGTTGCCCAAAAACCCATGAATTCCTTCTCAGAACCAAATTATAAAAGGTTAAAAAAAAAAAAAAATCATTCAGAAGGGTATCAGAAACTACTCGACACACCTGTAACCCATTTGAGCAAGAAGCACCTCCCGCCGGTAGCAACCACATCCTGCGGAACCCTAAACACATACACGCAAAGATAAAAAACACAGAAACTCCGACAAAATAAAAAATAAAAAAAATAGACAATAGCCGAGAAGAGCGCGCACCACTCCCTTACCCACCGAACGGCGGGTCTCCTCCCCTTAGGATCCAACCTNTAAAAAAATAAAAAAAATAGCCGAGAAGAGCGCGCACCACTCCCTTACCCACCGAACGGCGGGTCTCCTCCCCTTAGGATCCAACCTCGACCGATCCTCGTAAGACTCCATCGCTGCCGCCGCGATAACCTCACCCCCTGCTCGTTCCGCCTTCTATCGTAGAAAATTGTGGCTAGGGTTTCGAAGAAGGGGCGCCGGAAGACGATGGGTTGGTCATGGGGAACTAGGTTGAGGAAAAAAAGGAGAACCGTCGAGCTCAAATAGGAGCCCACGAGATGCGGATCCATTAAGAGAAGGGAAAAATCGCCATGAATCGATCCTTCCTTCCACACCCCCATTGTCCAATCCCATGGCCTTTGCCTCTCGCCATGCCAGTTGCTATCGGTTACGGATAGGTTTATGCAGCGATTTTGCTCATACCGTAGACTAAACGAGTCAGATGACCCGATTTATACCTGCATCATAATTGTGTCTTTAGAACCAGCCATAGGCTCATTTGGCTCGACTAATTTGATTTGGTTCGTGTTCTGCTCTTGTTTGAAATAATTCAATAAAAGTCTGTTAATATTCAATGATGTAAACTTAGGGTCTGTTTGGGGCAGCTGCAGCTTATCCAGCTTCTGCTGATAAGCAGCTTATCCTGATAATCTGCTGATGACCAGCTGATCCGGATAAGTTGTCTGGCTGTTTGGCTAACGCGTCTGGAAAACAGCTGATTGTGAAAAATTGACCATTTTGCCCCTGGTCTGAATAAACAGTTTAGCTGTTTGGTTTGTGCGTTTTGTAAATAGCTTATTTGTATAATTAATGCAAGCAAGGGTGTGGTCTTCTAATGAGCTTTATTTCCATTACTTCTCCTTCCCTCTCATTGATGCAAGCAAGGGTCCGGGCTTCTAATGTTTTACACAACTAACAATAGATTTCTAAGATTTTTGACATTACAAAATTTTATATTTGATGAACTATGATGTGCGGTTAATAAACACATTCCCTTCTGTTTCACAACATCCCCAAAGCACCAATAAAATACCCAATATATTTGATGAACAATAGATTATTAGAAAATAAAATCCAAAGCTCCATGATTATCCACATTCTACAAAGGATTTATTCCTGGGAGATATGAACATCAATCTAATCTTTGAAGTCAAATGGCACTAAAAACATGTCTTATGGTTAGTATGACAAAATAACACTGCATTNTTTGCTCGTTTGTTTAATAAACGAATTGAGCACAACCTACTTAACAAGACGAACATGAGTTGTTTATGAACAATGATTTTTTTGACATCTCTAATCACAACTATATAATTTACATTCAAATTATAAGATTTTTTTTTTTGAAAAAAATATTTCAATGAATATTACTTTTAAGATTAATGATATGCCATCAATAAAATCTCATCATTTGCCACGAATTTTAAGACATTTTACATAAATCTCTATATAATTTTTTCGAAAAAAAATGTTCAAACTTCAATTAAAAATCATTTGGAACTCGAATTTCAACGAACTTATTGTCATACTGACCTGCTCGACAAGTCAGACGCAATGAAACCAAATTAGCTCAATCTATGTCAAATCAAGTTTAGATTAAGTCATTTAACTATTTTTTAAGTCTTTTGTGCTCAATTAGAAGGTCAAATAGATTTCAAATTTGACAAACTCATAATCAAATTGGGTCAAATGGATTTCATACATCTTTAAAGTACCCGAATGTCCAAAAAAATCACAGTTCAATTGATGAGATCTATTTGGGTCATCTAATGGAGTTGTCTGAATTATTTATTTATTTACATGAAGGTCTCTCCCATACTCTATAAATAGAGCATTATCCCCCTCATGAACAACATACCTAAGCATTGAACGAGAAGAAGACCAAAGCTTGGATGATGATGTAGAGAATGGGCTGAATTTTGATGTCATTTCTACACAGAAGATTCGATGAATACTTCGTGCTCCTGAAATTGGGTTGATTAGTTATTATTTTGATGTTCACAACATAATGATTAAAGTAAAGCTAAACCAAAATTTACCTGGAAGACGATAAAACGAACTAATAAATGCTAAGATCAGTGAGAAAAAAATTGATATGGTAAAGACATCCTAATTGTATTTCATCTGTGATAATTTAGTTTGCTGAACTTTAAATTAAGTAAGAAGTTTACCATGTTCTGTTAAACTAAAAATAATGGTGGCCTCCATCTTTTTTTGGAAAGGCTAGAGTTTTTTATTTTTTTAACGGAATTTACATATCTCTCAGTAGTGGATGCTATGCAAACAAAAAATGTAAATGCCCTATAGATTTTAACAAGTACCAGTAATTTTTAGTATTTATTTTTAACTTATGTCTATCTGCCATGATATTTTTGTGTCAAAATGAGTTAATTTTCCGCCTCTTAATTTTGAATGATCCTCCAAAAGTAATAATTGATTGCGAGTTAATCAATACGCATTAAGGTTTAGAATAAAATAAATAATGACTAATCATATTAAAAGCTTCAAAGCTAGCAATAAAAATCTAACTAATATAAATCAGCATGATTACATATAACACGTAGAAGGTGATTTAGTTCTTTATTAAATATGAGAAAATAAGACAATATATAAACATTCACAAGATTCGAATAAATACTTAAAGAGAGAATTAGAAAACTCAAGAGCAAGCTCTCAATTTACTCATATGATCTTCAATATCCTTTTCAAGTCTACTAATTGTTGGTTTCAATACTACTTTGGAGGTCCCTTGAATAGCTCTCAAAAATCCAATGAAGCTAAATTCAACACTCTGCCTTTTAACCCTTTCAAGTTCTCTTATTTTGACCTTACAAATTTCATAAATGTAGTTGCAATAATGACTCTAAGTGTGGTAAGACATTAAATTAAAATTAGGTCAAATTTGGAGATATTGCCTAGCCTTACATCTTAGGTTCTATTCTACTATAGTCGAGTGCTTTGGTGCTAAAATTAGGCACCTAGGCAAAGCTCTCAAGTTATATGTGCTATTTGGGCTCATAAACACCTAGATATGGACCCTAGGTAACAACTCATCTTTTTGCTAGGCTAAGTCTAGCACTTAGGTGCTTGAACTAGGCGCATGGGCCATAGCTTGGGTGTTTAGGCATTGGGTCTGTCGCTTATACTCCACCATGCTCCAAATCATACTAGTTGTCCCAAAATTAACTCAAATGGCTTTAAAGCTTGATTTTGCATTTTCTTAAACTTTTACTTAAGCTTATTGCTCATTTATAAGGTGCAAATTTGAATTCATTAACTTACATGTGCATAGGATTAAATATAGTGAGTTGAAGTCAGTTAAAAATATAACTTCAAACTTTCAAACTCGCCAACATGTAGATATTTGCTCGAAATAAAACAACTCAAATAAAAAAAATAGAAACTATTAAGAGAGGCTAGAACCGTGCATAAGGTAAAGTGGTATTATTTTTTTTATTTTTTGAGGGTGCATCCATAATATAATTCAATTAATGTATGTAACTAATTTAAATTCACTATTGTTTAGATTTTTTTCATCAAATAATATACTTGTATGCTAAAATTTTTAGTTCATGATATCCTATACTACATGCACCCATATTTGATTCATCTTCTTGCCTTCATACATTTCTCCCATGCACATGTAAGGTTTATCTAACCTATAACGAAGAGCATCACTTCTTAAGGGACATCTATTAAGAATTTTGTCCATAATCACACCATAAAATTCAATTTTATGCATTTTATATTATGATTATATATAAATCAACCAATTGAGAACAAGAATTATTGTATTCGTATTCTTCATGACATGTTATTTTAACTTATAAATTCAATCTATAATCCTCCTAATCGAAGAACATCCCCATATATCTTTTATATGCACGTAATTATATGGTATATACTTGAGACATTTAGTTAAGACTAATGGCTGCCCTTTCAAGCATGATTTAAGTACAACATAGTTGAGCCTATTTCATTCCCCAATGAGTCTAAAATTTGAAAGTCTCATTACATATCATTAGAATTGGGTTACAGTCACTAGTTAGATTTTCACCTAATTTAAGGATATGTGGTCAATTATTTCATCTCGCCAAAATATGAATTCTCACATCTTGGGCTTCTCTTTGATATTGTGTTTAGGATTATAAAATACAAATAAAAAAAAATGAAAAAAATTAGAATAAAATTAATTTCATTTTTTTTTTATTTTAAAGTCCAATTGAAGGAATGTTTCAAGCACTATTAAGCATCCAATGCATCCTAGATTTCCTATATTAACCTTTGAAAAGGTTAGTTGTAAATTTCAACATATCCTATCTAAATCTCAAAATGAAGATCATTAAAAACTAAAGCTATAAAATCTATTGGAAATGAGAACCATTACTTTAATAAAATAACTTCTCTTCAGATGTAATTAACTATAGGGTTGCTCCTACAAAAAATATGCACCTCAGAATAAAATAAATTATATCTTACCGAGATTGTGTTATGAAAAATCTCAGATAACAAGAAGCCAAAACCTTAAGTTATTAATATTATGATTAGATTATAAATCGAACCTAACATTAAAAATGTGAAATTTAAATCGTACGTCCTGTTAAATTAAATATTCGTTGGTTTCTTCTAAATTTCAAATTAAATTCAAATTTGCTAAAAGAGACACCTTTAAAGAATTAGGCTTGCAAATTAATGAATTTGATAACTTCCAATATAGTGGATTTATGAAATCTACTCCTCCAAACAACATAAATTACATTCCGGCCCTCATCTATTAAAAACCCTAACGCTCCGGCTCCCCCATTTCTCAAATCCCTAGAAACCCTCCCGCACCGAAACCCTAATGTTAAACCCTTAAACCCCGCCACACCGAAACCTCCATTATCCTCTCTCCTCGTCCTTCATGACCACCTCCAACCCGGGCATCGGAAACAGCTATGCAAAAGCTCTTGCGAGAAAGCAACCGCCTTGCCTCCATTTGTCCTCCTGAGCTCCCCATGATCGCCGCTCTCCTCCCCAGCTCCTCTTCTTCTACTGCATGCTACGGCCATTACCGCAGTCTCTCGCTGCGGCCTTCCTTCAGCTGCCGCTGCTTCCTCGACGTCGGCAGCGAACGCCTCCTCCGGCGGTTATGGTCACCCCTCCTCAGGCAGGCTCGTGAGCCGTCCTCCTCATGGATTTTTGCTGGAAGTGCGGGGAGGAGATTTAGGTATTCTGAGGGTTTCAGGGGTCGGGAGAAGAGAGGGAGCACGGAAGAAGCTGAGAAGGATTGGAAGTGTGCAGAGGAAACTAGTGAACAGTCAGATGAAAGGAGTAGCAGAACTGCACAGCAGCAGAGGAGGCAGAGGAGTGAGAGCTCCGGAGACATACCGGGTGCTAGCTTTGACCTCCTAAGCATCCCGGGGGTTGGTCCAAGAAACTTGAGGAAGCTAGTGGATAAGGGGTTTCGTGCTATTGATGAACTGAAACAGTTTTATAAAGACAAGGTGTGAACTTTTTGTCTCTTCCTTTGTTTTTAATAATTGTTTTTTTTTTTGGTGAGCAGAGTTGGTTTGGCCGCTTGATTTTGCATTTTAGCTGACATTATAGTGATGCTTAATGGACTGCTAAGTTAGTTAATGTGCTTGCTTTATTTGCTAATGGATCCACCATCCTAGCTATACAGCTGGTATTATGATAAGCTTCTCTTTTATGTACCATTGGTTTTTACAAGAAATAAGGTGTAACGAGTCCTATGTAGAATTGCAATCTGTTATGAGTTATTAGTTTAACGTGTAAGTGTGGAGACAGTAGGCTTCATAAGACTTTTTTTTCTTTAGTTAAATGCTTAAGAGTGGAGACAGTGGACTTCACAGTAATGTATTTGCTTTGGTTAAATGCTTTAGAATGTAGACAGTGGAGTTCATAATTATGTATTTGCATGATGCTGGATGTCTGGAACTAGATATCTTAAGAATGAAAATTTGGATTTTGCTTCTTTTTGAGGTGTCCTATTGAATATTACTGGTTTAAGGTGGCAGCCAAGTGTTTTTTTTATTTAAGTATTCTATAAATTTCTTTTCTCGAAGCTACAGTTTTTATGTTTTGATACCAGAATTAGAATGTTGAAGGAAAAAATAATAAAGCGAGGAAATAAACAAGAGTAGGATGAGAGAATCTTGTAGTTTGTTGTATTCTGTATTGCTATTTTATAAGTGACGCATTAGCATTTTTCTAAGACAATATATTCTCTTTAGAAACTTAAATATCATAACCAACTATGAATAGCCAACTTTGCTTCGGCTCATGTATGCCTATATAGCGCAATTTGTTTGGCCTAAAGGATATATTTTTCATGATTCCATAAAGGAATGCTTTTTGGATGATGCCACTAAGTTAATAAGTATTTATAAGAATGTGTTCATGGTGATGAAATCAATTTCTGGTCTTTTTTGCTCTAAATTTATGACATAGTTGATTACAAATGCATGACTTTAGAACCTTGATTTTCTTCTTTGATGCCTGCAGTATTATGGCAAAGCCAGCCATGAAATGGTTGAATTCCTGCGGAACTCTGTTGGGATCATTCACAAAAATCATGCAGAAAGTATAACATCTTTCATAAAAGAGAGTGTTGATGAAGAGTTACAACAAGTGGATGTAAACACAGAGGTGAAACTTTCACAGAAGAAAAGACTAACATTTTGTGTTGAGGGAAACATCAGTGTTGGAAAGACAACTTTTCTTCAAAGAATTGCTAATGAAACAATTGAACTACGGGATCTTGTTGAGATAGTGCCAGAACCCATCTCTAAATGGCAGGATGTTGGTCCTGATCACTTCAATATTCTTGATGCTTTTTATTCTGAGCCAAAGAGATATGCATATACTTTCCAGAATTATGTGTTTGTAACTAGGGTCATGCAAGAACGAGAATCTTCTGGTGGCATCAAGCCATTAAGGCTAATGGAAAGAAGTGTTTTCAGTGATAGAATGGTGTATTCTTTGGCCTGATGTCTTTTTTCCTCGTTTTTTTCTTTCCTGCATCATTAGTGTCAGTATGCTTACATAGTTAAAATGCCTTTTGAGCTTTCAAGCTTGCTCTTTATTGGCAGGTATTTGTTCGTTCTGTTCATGAAGCAAACTGGATGAATGAGATGGAGATAAGCATCTATNCAACCCTAGTTCTATCACAGGGTTTCTAGCATTCACCCTTACCCAATCCACCACAACAACTTTTTTTTTACCTTTTCTTTTTTTCGTATTACTTTCCTTCTTTGTTCCTTCTTTCTTTCCTCTCACAGATTTCAAAGTCTAACCATGCCACCAAGGAGATCCATGCTCGAGCCTACCCGGGACAAGATATGGCGAGAGCTCCGCCGTCTTTAGCAGAGGCATGTGGATAATGAAGAGGAAATCTAGTGGGAGGATACCCTCGACAGTGATATGGAAGGTCGAAGAGAAGAATGATAAAATATGAATATGAAGAGAAAAACAACGTCAGTTATTACCACCAAAAGTGGCAGACTCAAGCTTCCGAAGTGGAGAGATCGTATCACCAAGAGACCTCCCTGTTACTATCCAGCAAAACCAATCTGCAAGTCTGTCACAGCCAGAAGATATTGCAAGTGTCACGAATTTGGACATGTTGAAGCAAAATATGAACAATTAGGAAAGTGTTCTACATCACCGAGCAAGGCGTCATCGAAATGTTGGATAAAGACACCGCACACTGAAAAGCAGTTTGAATGAGAATTTTCATCTGATGACGTCTTCTCCCGTGGAACCCCCTTGTTCGTAGATAAATCTAATGTATTTCCTCCATGTGAACAAAAAAACATGTAGCTTTTGATGAGATCGTGGTTCGTGGTCTCATAGAAGATAGAGAATTTTTTGTTGAGACATATAAAAATCACGCAGATCAGAAGATATCATAATTTAAAATTTCAGTTGATGGTCTTAGTAACAACTAATTGATAGCAACACGGGCAGCTACACTTCCACCCCTTACCCCTAGTGTTCCATATGAAGAGAAGAAATGACAGTGTGAAGTTCTTGTTATTGGAACACGACAGCATATGTCAGTTCTCCAAAACTTTAAGAGTCAGAGGGAAGACCCAGAAGATAATAAGAATCACACATCAACAAAACTCTTGCATCCGCAACCTCTCTGATGCTCAAATTATCATAGATGAGAAGCATATGAGATATTTACTTGTTCAAAATTTGGCTCGGGAACTCAGATTAGGCCAAATTAGAATGAATCGATAGGGAGATCAATTTTTTTATTTTTCATCAATCCAAAAGCTTCTCGCTTCTCCAAATTTCAGTTTCTACTATGAAGCACTTCATGGTATTGTTGGAGCTTATGCCAAACGCATTTTTTGTTGAAAAACATGGTGCAAAAGAAAGCTCTTTGTTAAATTGCACTACTAAGGAAGACTTCAGTGGGGGTCATCTAGACCCTAACCTGACTAATGCCAAGGAATTAGTTGTACGGAAGGGATGGAGCAAATCAGAACCACGAGATGAACCCCCTGAGTTTGGTGCAGCTGCTGATTGTGATGTTGAACATAACATGATACTTGATAAAATGTTCTCTGTGACTCCATATGATTTTGTTACCATCATCATTGTTAATGTTGTTCATTCCATTCCTTACTTTTCTTATGGGATAAAGGGTTGCCAAGAGCATGCCACTTTGCAGTGCTTGATGTTGAAGCAAATAATCTAAATCTGAACTTTTTTGAGAATCGAATTGGACGGAAGTTCTTTGGCAACTTGATGGATGCTAGACTTTGTTCGGTATATGGTGAAGAAAGTTTGGGACAAGTTCAGATCATTTTCGTGAGAAGGATGAGATCTGGGCAGTCTTAGAATGGCCTTCTATTCTTGCCTACAAGAACAATGATAATCTCAATGGGGGAAAGCTAGTGACTATAGAAAACGTAGTTCGCTAACACTGGGCTACTTATGGTCGTCAATGGCATCCAGGGGTGGTTGGCGTTGACATGAAAGCTTTGACCTATAACGTCAAAGTTCCCACAAGCACGTTAGACTAATGTTGAGGCTATGAAGGATCGGCCAGTCCTCAAAGGGAGGGCGTTGCCGCTCCTCCCTTCCCCTTCTCTCCCCTTCTACTCTTTCCTTCTTAGCACATTCTAAAATAAGTCTTTCCAAATCAGAATTTTTGAATATTTTTATTCGTCTTTCCTAAACTCTAAGATCTAATTTTATTCTTCATTCTTATTTTAAAAACATTTCCTAAAATCTAAAATCTTTTTTTTTTCTTATTTTAAAAAGCCTTTCCGAAAAATATGAAATCTGATTTAATTCATTCTTATTTTAAGTATTGCCTAAAATAAAATCCTAGCCTCATTATAAATAGAGAATAATGTGCTTATCTGAATTCAGATTTTAACCTTGGTATTTTCCCTTCAAGTGTTGTATCCAACATTGAGGCAGTGCTCCGGTTGTCCCTCATCCGAGGTAGTGATCGTTTCCAAGGATCTGAGTGGTGCTCCGGCCGAGTGGTGCTCCAGTTGTAGCTCCACCCTAATAAGGCATTTATTTTACCATACTTTTGTTTCCCTGTTGTCATTTCAAAATCAAATTGTTCGATGTCCACGACATTGTAATTCAAATTTTTGCACTGTCGTAAAAGGTGAAGTTTTCATGCTTGCGTCTGACTAGTCACTCCAATGATTTGAGCAGCAAAAAGACAAAGCACGACTTAGTTGACTAGGTTTAGAATAAAAGAATCGATAGAATGGCTTGGTTTAGGGGCATAGACAAAAAAAAAACCAGATAATCCTGGATAGTGCGAACAGGTCGTTTAATTATGAGCTGATTGCCACCTAAGACAAACCTAGAACTGCCCAAGCATGGATCATCATGTCAAATAATCCATGCAGAACCAGACTTCAAAGCCAACCTAATTACCCTTGGCAACTTTTCAGTCAAGTCCTTCTAAAAATATTTCTACCAAGCCAAAACCAATTCAAAGAAAAACAAACAAAGTTAGGTCATACCAAGCTTTAAAGCATTATAGACTTAATCAGTCCCAAGACAGTTCAACCATCGCCTTTTTTTTTAAGCCCCTAATTTACAATTCCTAAGAAACCATAATACAGCATTACCTTCCCGCAGCCTTCAACAGGGCAAANGGAGGGGGGGTTGTCGCTCCTCTCTTTCCCTTCTCTCCCCTTCTCCTCTTTCCTTCTTAGCACATTTCTAAAATAAGTCTTTCCAAATCAGAATTTCTGAATATTTTTATTCGTCTTTCCTAAATTCTAAGATCTAATTTTATTATTCATTCTTATTTTAAAAACATTTCCTAAAATCTAAAATCTTTTTTTTTTCTTATTTTAAAAGGCCTTTCCAAAAAATCTGAAATCTGATTTAATTCATTCTTATTTTAAGTATTGCCTAAAATAAAGTCCTAGCCTCATTATAAATAGAGAATAATGTGTTTAGAGTTACGAGTCTTGATTTTCATATCTGAGTTCAGATTTTAACCTTGGTATTTCCCTTCAAGTGTTGTATCCAACATTGAGGCAGTGCTCCGGTTGTCCCTCATCCGAGATAATGATCGTTTCCAAGGATCCGAGTGGTGCTCCAGCTGTAGCTCCACGCTGATAAGGCATTTATTTTACCATACTTTTGTTTCCCTGTTGTCATTTCAAATCAAATTGTTTGATGTCCACGACATTGTAATTCAATTTTTTGCACTATCGTAAAAGTTGAAGTTTTCAAGCTTGTGTCTGACTAGTCACTCCAATGATTCAAACAGCAAAAAGACAAAGCACGACTTAGTTGACTAGGTTTAGAATAAAAGAATTGATAGAATAGCTTGGTTTAGGGCCATAGACAAAAAAAAAAAAAAAAAAAAAAAAANCCAAGGATCCGAGTGGTGATTCGGCTGTAGCTCCACCCTGATAAGGCATTTATTTTACCATACTTTTGTTTCCCTGTTGTCATTTCAAAATCAAATTGTTTCATGTCCACAACATTGTAATTCAAATTTTTGCACTATCGTAAAAGGTGAAGTTTTCATGCTTGTGTCTGACCAGTCACTCCAATGATTTGAACAGCAAAAAGACAAAGCGCAACTTAGTTGACTAGGTTTAGAATAAAAGAATCGATAGAATAGCTTGGTTTAGGGCCATAGACAAAAAAAAAACCAGATAATCCTGGATAGTGCGGACAGGTTGTTTAATTATGAGCTGATTGCCACCTAAGACAAACCTAGAACTGCTCAAGCATGCATCATCATGTCAAATAANTATTTTTTTTTTCTTATTTTAAGTATTGTCCAAAATAAAATCCTAGCCTCATTATAAATAAAAGATGATGTTCTTAGAGCTAGGTGTTTTGTTTTTTATATATGAATTCATGTTTTAACCTTGGTAATTTCCCTTCGATGTTGTATCCAACGTCGAGGTAGTGCTCTGACTGTCCCTCGTCCAAGGTGGAGATCGTCTCTAAGGGGTTAAGTGGTGCTCCGGCTGCAGCTCAACCCCGACGAGTCATTTATCTTACCATACTTCAGTTTCTTTGTTGTCATTTCAGAATCCAGCCACAACAGCCTCCTCTTCCACTGCTACCAACCACCTTCCTGCTCCCGTCCAGCCACCGCAGCCCCTCCAACTTGCTGTCCAGCTCTTTCAGGTCCTTCCTAGCAACCCCTCCAACCTGTTGTCCAGCTCTTTCAAACCCTTCCTGGCAGCCCCTGCAGCAACTACCTTATTGTCGTTGTCTTTCCCATCGCTGTTAGAGATTCCCTGCTTGTTGTCCACGCTGTTAACAAACATTCCAAACTACTTTCCTACTTCCACAGCGGCTCCCACCCCGCCAACCTTCACCGCAGCCGCCAATCTAGCCTCCAATGTTCATGCTTCTCTCCAGCTGCGATTTAACGTTGTTACTATCGCCAACCTGTTGTCCTACTTCTTCCACAGCATGCCCCACCTCTCCAGCCTTCACCGCAGCCACCAATCCAGCCTCTCCTCGCTGGACTCCCTCCTCATAAAGCATGTTGTATCTTCTTTGTTGAGTCATTAGTTGTAATCATTTGTTTTGTGTTTTTGTTTTATGTGTTAACTTTCGCTATTTCGAGTTTTCATTGTAACCTTGTTTCGAGTCAGTAGTAAAATTGTGCATTGCATCATGGTTTAGGTTAACTCCGATATCATTTGGTATCAGAGCTAGCCAACCCTAGTTCTATCATAGGGTTTCTAGCATTCACCCTTACCCAATCCACCACAACAACTTTTTTTTCCTTTTCTTTTTTTCGTATTACTTTCTTTCTTTGTTTCTTCTTTCTTTCCTCTCATAGATTCCAAAGCCTAACCGTGCCACCAAGGAGATCCATGCCCGAGCCTACCCGGGATGAGATATGGCGAGAGCTCCGCCGTCTTCAGCAGAGGCTTATGGATAATGAAGCGGAAATCTAGTGGGAGGATACCCTCGACAGTGATCTGGAAGGTCGAAGAGAAGAACGATAAAATATGAATATGAAGAGAAAAACAGCGTCAGTTATTACCACCAAAAGCGGCAGACTCAAGCTTCCGAAGTGGAGAAATCCTATCACCAAGCAACCTCCCTTGTTACTATCCAGCAAAATCAATCTGCAAGTCTGTCACAGCTAGAAGATATTGCAAGTGTCACGAATTTGAACATGTTGAAGCAAAATATGAACAATCAGGAAAGTGTTCTACATCACCGAGCAGAGCGTCATCGAAATGTTGGGTAAAGACACCGCACACTGAAAAACAGTTTGAATGAGAATTTTCATCCGATGACGTCTTCTCTCGTGGAACCCCCTTGTTCGTAGATAAATCTAATGTATTTCCTCCATGTGAACAAAAGAAACATGCAGCTTTTGATGAGATCGTGGTTCCTGCTCTCCTAGAAGATAGAGAACTTTTTGTTGAGACATATAAAAATCACGCAGAACAGAAGATATCAGAATTTAAAATTTCAATTGATGATCTTAGTAACAACTAATTGATAGCAACACAGACAGCTACACTTCCAACCCTTACCCCTAGTGTTCCATATGAAGAGAAGAAATGATAGTGTGAAGTTCTTGTTATTGGAACGCAACAGAATATGTCAGTTCTCCAAAACTTCAAGAGTCAGAGGGAAGACCCAAAAGATAATAAGAATCACACATCAACAAAACTCTTGCATTCTCAACCTCGATGATGCCCAAATTATCATAGATGAGAAGCATATGAGATATTTACTTATTCAAAATTTGGCTCGGGAACTCAGATTAGGCCAAATTAGAATGAATCGATAGGGAGATCAATTTTTTTTTTATTTTTCATCAATCTAAAAGCTTCTCGCTTCTCCAAATTTCAGTTTCTACTATGAAGCACTTCATGGTGTTGTTGGAGCTTATGCCAAACGCATTTTTGTTGAAAAACATGGTGCAAAAGAAAGCTCTTTGTTAAATTGCACTACTAAGGAAGACTTCAGCGGGGGCCATCTAGACGCTAACCTGACTAATGCCAAGGAATTAGTTGTACGGACGGGATGGAGCAAATCAGAATCACGAGATGAACCCCCTGAGTTTGGTGCAACTGCTGATTGTGATGTTGATCATAACATGATACTTGCTAAAATGTTCTTTGTGACTCCATCTGATTTTGTTACCATCATCATTGTTAATGTTGTTCATTCCATTCCTTATTTTTCTTATGGGATAAAGGGTTGCCAAGAGCATGCCACTTTGCAATGCTTGATGTTGTAGCAAATAATCTAAATCTGAACTTTTTTGAGAATCTAATTGGATGGAAGTTCTTTGGCAACTTGATGGATGCTAGACTTTGTTCGGTTTATGGTGAAGAAAGTTTGGGACAAGTCCAGATCATTTTCGTGAGAAGGATGAGATCTGGGCAGTCTTAGAATGGCCTTCTATTCTTGCCTACAAGAACAATGACAATCTCAATGGGGGAAAGCTAGTGACTGTAGAAAACATAGTTCGCCAACACTGGGCTACTTATGGTCGTCAGTGGCATCCAGGGGTGGTTGGCGTTGACATGGAAGCTTTGACCTATAACGTCAAAGTTCCCACAACCCCGTTAGACTAATGTTGAGGCTATGGAGGATCGGCTAGTCCTCAAAGGGAGGGGGGTTGCCACTCCTCCCTTCCCCTTCTCTCCCCTTCTCCTCTTTCCTTCTTAGCACATTTCCAAAATAAGTCTTTCCAAATCAAAATTTCTGAATATTTTTATTCGTCTTTCCTAAATTCTAAGGTCTACTTTTATTCTTAATTCTTATTTTAAAAACATTTCCTAAAATTTAAAATCTTTTTTTTTTCTTATTTTAAAAAGCCTTTCCAAAAAATCTGAATTCTGATTTAATTCATTCTTATTTTAAGTATTGCCTAAAATAAAGTCTTAGCCTCATTATAAATAGAGAATAATGTGCTTAGAGTTAGGGGTCTTGGTTTTGATATTTGAATTCAGATTTTAACCTTGATATTTTCCCTTCAAGTGTTGTATCCAACATTGAGGCAGTGCTCCGGTTGTCCCTCATCCGAGGTAGTGATCGNAAATAATGTGCTTACAGTTAGGGGTCTTGGTTTTGATATCTAAATTCAGATTTTAACCTTGGTATTTTCCCTTCAAGTGTTGTATCCAACATTGAAGCAGTGCTCTGGTTGTCCCTCATCCGAGGTAGTGATCGTTTCCAAGGATCCGAGTGGTGCTACGGCAGAGTGGTGCTCCGGCCGAGTGGTCCTACGGCAGAGTGGTGCTCCGGCCGAGTGGTGCTCCAACTGTAGCTCCACCCTGATAAGGCATTTATTTTACCATACTTTTGTTTCCCTGTTGTCATTTCAAAATCAAATTGTTTGATGTCCACGACATTGTAATTCAAATTTTTGCACTATCGTAAAAGGTGAAGTTTTCATGCTTGTGTCTGACTAGTCACTTCAATGATTTGAACAGCAAAAAGACAAAGCACGACTTAGTTGACTAGGTTTAAAATAAAAGAATCGATAGAATAGCTTGGTTTAGGGCCATAGACAAAAAAAAAAAAAAAAAACCAAAAANTTAACTGTGCATTTATTCGGAAGGTCTGGAGGTGCATCTTGCCCAGGCTGAAGATCTCTACTTTACAGCTGTCTTGGTTTAATTTCTTTCAGTGTTGGCAGGATTGGCTCAACCATCATTTGTTTCCTATGCCTTGTGTCATTGCTTGGTTTGTGTTGATGGCAAGAAACAACACCAAGTTTAAAGAAAGTAGGTTGGATGCTAATGAGCTTGCTAATAATTGCTTAGTGTACTTTCAAAAGCTTCCCAAGTACAAGAAATTCCCAGATATTCTCCTTCAGATGGTTAACCATTCTCAAAAGGCTCCCTCGATTTCTCTGATCCTTTGGAACACCCCTTCTGCTGGCTGGATTAAATTTAATATTGATGGAAGTTTTTTGGCCCATCATGCTAGGATGTTGGGGGGAAATGGGGGAGCGCGGTGCGGCGCGGTGATTCAGAGATTGTGATGGTAACTGTTTGATTATCTTCCACTATCCTGCATGTGCTATGGATCCTTTGGAGGTTGAAACTTAGGCTATTTACTGGGCCATCTTTTTTGCTAGGAGGTGTGGTTTTTGGCATGTTCTTATTGAATCTGATTCCTTGTTATTGATCAATATTCTAAATGTAAGGATGCTTTGCTCTTGAAACTCAGTGTATTGGTTTAATAACATTCATAGCTTGGGTTTGGGTCTCATTATTGTTTATTCTCATATTCCCAGGGAGAGCAACATGCCAGTGAATTGGCTAGCAACGCATGGGATACATTCTGAGCAACTACTAATCAGCAAACAAGTGTCTCCTCTAGATTTTCTTTTGAAGGGAGACCTTTTGGCCCTCCCTTTCTTTAGGCTTCTTTACTGTTAGCTGGGGTTTTGGTGAGGGTTTTCCCACCTCAGTTTTGTATCCCTCTTTTTTTTTGTTTTAATGAATTTGGAGCTGATTTAGCTCCTTTACAATATATATATATATATATATATGATTATTTATTTATTTATATTTATATATATATCTGGAGCATTTTATGGGTCATCTGTTTTCATCCCCTAATGTTAAACAAGTCCACATTACTGAGCTTATTCTTTCTTATTAACCTAATATGAATAGTGAAATGCTATGATGATTTAAGTATTTCTCGTATAGATAATGTTTGCTTTAATCGAATCCTTGGGTCATCTGCAAACAAATTCAACTCATTACAGTCAAGAATCATGGGGAGTTTATAAATTTTGTAGAGTTGTAAATATAGCATCCCTCATGATCAAGTTCAGACCTCTATTTCCCCAAAACTTCCTGATTTGCCTGCTTTCCTGTGTTTGTATTTTCTACCTGGTCCAGAGCCTATTCTAGGACCTTTCTCTAGGTTTTCAAATTTACTGCAACTTCTTCAATTTTAGCTATAAGCTCCAACATAGATTGGTTTGTTCTTTCCACCTCAAGCATGGTTGCTTCAATTTTATTTCTTGATGATTCATCAACCTCCTGAGCTTTCCAAGTCAGCTTCACATATTCTTCAATTGACAAGACAATAGTAGTGTTGTTTTGCAAGCATGTAGTTGTATTGTTGCCATTTGTTAGAGCCATACTCTGAGCCAGTGTAGTAGCTTTAACTGCTTTGCTTTCTTCTTCCATCTTCTTCACAGCTAGTGACCTAATTTCAGTAGTCTTAACTGTAGCCTTTGTCTATTAAATTTCAAGTGTTAATCTGAATAATTTTGATTTAGTAGCTTATCCTTCATGACTAAATTGTTCCTTCTCAAAAAGTAGATGGTTCAACTCCATTGAAGAACCTGCAGGATCCCCCTTATATACATGCCTCTTCTGTCAACTTTAACCTCAAGGTAATATCCTTCAACTCTTCTTCAAAGGAAGAGATATTAGCTCTGTGATTGTAAAAATTTCATAACTTGCTCTGCAGCTTGATTGTCCAGGGAGAAAGATGTAATATGATTCCCAACTCAAGATTGTCATAATTAGTGATTAATCAAAAAAGGAAAAATCTNTTTCATAACTTAAAAAATCAGCTCTGCAGCCTGAATGACCTGGGAGAAAGATGTAATATGATTCCCAACTCAAGATTGTCATAATTAGTGATTAATCAAAAAAGGAAAAATCTATAAGCTAGAGGCTTGTAAGACAACGCAAAACACTAGTGAAGGCAAAGGTCATACCCTGAGCTCTCCGACCTTTTACCTTGACTTTGAGTGTCATATTTAGCACTTGTTAATTCCCACAAAGTAGGCAACAAACAAGAATAATATCCAAAGACATAAAATACACAAGTTGATTCTACACACGCATCTTAAAGAAACTTGGTAATTTTTAAAAAGAAAGCAAAACTAAAACTTTTCGGCAATAAGGCAAACATAATTTGCTTTCTAGGTGAAATGAAATTGCATTCATTCTCAAAATGTATCAGTAGGAAGCAAAGAAATTATAAATTATTGAAGATGAAACTCAGGAAAGTTGTTCTTATTTACTAGTATTTGGATCACTAGGGATTAATAAGGATTGATCAGGTTTATTGGGATCGTTGAAGTTTTTATTGGATTAAAGCATTTTTTATCTATGAACAAAGACAAACCAAGAATCCAATAAAATCCAATTTTTCTAAGTTAGCCCAATTTTGTTGATCAAACTTCAGCTAGACTATGGAAAATCAAGTCAAGCCATTTCAAGCTTAGCATGGACTCAAACAACTCCAAAATAGCCTAGACCAAGTTATATGAGTTAGGCCAATTATACCAACATGAGTTAGCTGACTTCCTTATGTGTACGAGTGTTTTTAAAAGCGAGGTTCAAAGCATGCTTCACATGCAAAGTGAAGCGGACCGCATGGCACTCGTTTCGGTTCGCTGAAGCGCCTTTAAAGGCCTAAAACAAAGTTGGTGGTTCAAATTACAGTTTAGTAGGAGGTAATAAATGGCTACAAAATTAATTTAGCTTGTATTATGAAACTTGAGACTTTTACAAACTATTAGAAATTGTGCAAAAGTTTAATTTTGAAGTTTGTCACACTGCTTCCCTCTATGCTATGTGATTTGAAGCAAAAATAAATGCTTGTGAATCTCATTGTGCATTGTGTTTTGATGACACTGTAGTGCACAATGAGTATATGTCACAACTATCCCTTATCAACTGGTCAGAGCATTGGTCTCCTATAATGAGCCATCAACGAAGGACATGTTGGTAGATTTAGTTGCTGCCAATATGCATTTGATCATGGCAACTTTGTGGAGAGTCAAATCTTCATTGAATTATTATGGCAACTATGCTCCTCTCAAGATCTAAACTCATTTCCTCGAGGATTTATTCCCCAAGATTGTTTGGAGGCCTTAATTCGTAGTTTTACTGCACATAAACAAAAAGCAATAAACCTTTACTCTTAGATGTAGATTGAGACGAGAAGCTTTGTTACCATGAAGATTTTGATCTTGAAATGGTCATGTGCAAAATAACAAATTGCATGTCAAAAAATTTTTCTTATGGTTAAAAACTTAATTACCATAGAAAATATATAACATTATAAATTTTTTAAAATAATAAATGCGTATGGAATGTGTTCATGCATATTTTTCACATCATTTTCAAGTTAGAATGATCAAATGTATTATAAATATTGGCATGAAAAGTTTTCTGTAGTAATTCATTGTGGCTGGTGAGAAAAACTTTGGACGATAATAATGACCCTTAAACAATGATTTGCATTTTTTAAATCATTTAATAGTTTTTTTGCTTTTACATTATCGATGATAAACTCCTAACGTAATCAGTGTTAGCTTAAGCATGATACTTTTAAATAACTCCATTAAGTTAGCCTTGTTGGATATATCATTTAATTTTCTCCTTAACTTGTTTGCATTTCTTAGTGGTACGTTTATGCCTCTGAGTAAAGAAACTTAATCATATTTTATTATTGATATTAACTCGACTTAGACCTCATATTTCCAAAAAATAAATTCATTTATTCTTAGGATGAAAACTTTATAGAAATTTTTTTAATCAATTTTTTTGTAGAAGGTTGTAATCATAATTCAACACTGCAAATAGTTGAAATCACAAATATTATCTATTTTTCTTAAAAAAATTACGAAATAAACAAAATTTAAATAAAAAGAAAAAAAGTTAATAGAATAAAAAAAGACAAATAAAATGTAGATAGAAACTAAAAATGAATTTTGTTTTGTTAAGAAGAAATTAAATGAAAAATAATAACCAGACATCTAAAAAGAGTATTCCTCAAACTTAGAGAACAATAAAATAATGTCAAAGAGAACAGTATCAGGAAAATGAGCATCAAAATTTATGTAATTCAACTTAAATAAGACCACTTTCATGGCCATTGATCATATAATTCACTATGCCTCAAAAAGGTCTCATGAGGATTTTATATTTACATAATGCTAGGGGTGTGAATAAAAGACTGATCTATCTAGCCAAGAGAACATGTAATAACTTGTTAAGAAGGTGAGCATCAAATGGAGAAAATGCTTACATAATTGCCCTTTGCCCCTCTTCACAATAGAAGGAATATCTGTAGCTATTAATTTAGTAGGCACTCAAAAAAAAAAATAGTAATAATAATACATTTGTTATTAGGTAGTGACCGATCATAAAAATTAAAATCATATCTCCATCAATTTAATTAGTAACGGCGACAAAAGAAATATTTACATTTCTATCTAACATAGTGTTTATAAAAAATCAGAATTCCAATAAATGTCTAAACATTGAAAAGGCAAACTTCAAGCAGGTCAGTTATGGCAGTTCATCCGAGTCAAAAACAATGACAAATTGCATGTAGCAGGTGGGATTCTATTCCTACACAATAGCAAAAGCTAAATGAGTCAAAGAAATTGCTAATATTAGATGCAAAGAAAAAGAGTAAAAAGCTAAAATCCTCATTGCATTATTAGTTAAAGCATAACAAGAGCAAATAAGCAACAAGGTTGTTGACTAGAAACTAATCAACCAAATACTAGTTGAAACCAAAATGCATTTGTAAATATGAGTTATACAAGCAACCTTTTGTATTGACCATTTTGCCCCTGGTCAAACAGACCCTAAGGGTCTGTTTGGGGCAGCTGCAGCTTATCCAGCTTCTGCTGATAAGCAGCTTATCCTGATAATCTGCTGATGACCAGCTGATCCGGATAAGTTGTCTGGCTGTTTGGCTAACGCGTCTGGAAAACAGCTGATTGTGAAAAATTGACCATTTTGCCCCTGGTCTGAATAA
>JXCR01082203.1:619842-630755 GCA_002079205.1 Phalaenopsis hybrid cultivar
GCCTAGATAATGTGATCCATAATGTTAGTAGAGATTATAAAAATCCATTCTTTCCATCACTTGAGAATATGTTAATACAAAATAATGAAATATTATGATTGTAATCTTCTTCTATTTGTATTTACAAATAATATACTTGTATTGAAGCCTAATGATGATAGTTGATCAAAAGCATATTAAAGATCATAGTTTGAAGATGGGAGGTCTGAACATCAACAAATGGGGGATGGTGATGAGGTGATGAGGTGCATTTGATAGTAATTAGCGAAGAAATGCTGGAAGCTGTTGAATAAATAATAAAAATTAAGAAATGATAGGTTGAACAAAGATAATTAGATGATGATAGTTGAGTGATAGTAGTTGTGAGTGTTAATCCTCAACATTAAATATTTAGAAAGTATTGGAGTTCTTTTGATCTCAAAGCTCAATTTTTTCTTAATTTAAGTTTTATTTATGTAAAAACTGATATTTTATTTATAGTTTTGATTTTAATATCTCAATAAATTTTAGTAAAAAAAATTAAAACGCTATCAGGTGGAACATGTCAACATTTTTTTTAATTTTAGATTACTTTGTTGGCATTTAATTATCCTAATGACATCATAATTAAGTGGTGTTATGCTCGTTTGATTTCCTTAATTTAGACTCCTTGCTGTAGGAATACAAAAATTAAAGATCGATGGATACTTCAACTAGTATTAGAAACTCTTAAAATATAGCTTAAGCATTTTATTTGAACTTAGGTCAGACCATTTTATGTTGTTCTGTTCTTCCTATTGAAGCATTCAAATCGACTATAAATTTGTTGAAATTAAAGCTTACATGATTCCGAATTGCATTCTAAAAATTCCTTCGATGAATTTTGAAAAGTATAAAAATTTGGCTAATAATGGAATTGTATGCAAATGCATAAAAATTTTTCAAAATTCTAGTTTAAGAAGTTGTAATTTCATTTTTATCCCTGAATTTTAACCAATTATGGATTACTATCCTCCATTTAAAAATTTTTAAAATATCACGCAATTGCCAAATTTCAAAACTAATTGATTTAGAGACATTTAACGCTAAAAATTTTATATAGCATTTATTTATTTATCCACGATAAAACTTGATTTGCAAATCTTAATGTTTACGGGATTGTTTTAAAATTGTCAATAATTTATAGTTTTTGTCAATTAAGCTATCGAACACCCAAAATAATTTATATTTTAAACCTGTTGGAATGCAGACGACACCGCTGAGCTGTAATGGTGGAGAAATTATTGCGTACGGACACCGCATGCATCTCTACATGCGGTGTCCGATCCTGACCGTCAGGATTATTTCAGTTTTTTTAATAATTTTTTTTTCGGTGGGGCCCACCTAAATACATCCTGACTTTACGGTCCGGATTGGACACCGCACGCATGCGATGTCTGATCCGTATGGAATAATTTTTCGTAATGGTGAGGTCAGACTTCGTTCTAAACGATTTATTATTATTATTATTATATATATATAATCTTACATTTATACAAAACCATTTTTAATGCCTTTCGAGCGTCTAATTATTGGGTGCCGAGAGCACATGCAGAGCTGCGTGCGCTCTCCGATCACAACCGCACATCACGGCTGTATGATAGTCGTGTGTTCTCCGCACGCAATAATTGCTCCTTTCGAGTAGAAGATATCACAATTTGTAGGAATAAAACGTTTTACTCTTGTTGTAAGGATTTTTTATCATATTATTTTCAAATTTACATCAATTAATTTAATTTTTTTTAAATTATATATATATATATANTTGGGAATCAGAATGTATTGCAAACCCTAAAAATATCCTCAAGTTTGACCTTTTATGAATGAAAATATTACATCATACAATAAACTGATGTAGTCCATTTTTGTGTATCGTAAATGGGCGGCATCGATTAAGGAGAACCATTGAATCGTGCATATGAAAGAGACTAAACAGCATGCCACCTCGGCCTTGAAGTTTAGATTAAATTAGTATTTTATTTATAATTATTAAATTCTTTGAATTTATGAATGAAAAAATAGGGGGTTATACTTAGCTCAGTACAAGTTATACCATTAGTCTTGTGAGAATTATATTTTACTCATCGTATACTTATATAACATGTATAACTGCATCTAATTTTTTTAAGTACATAATATTAACACACTGATGAGCCACTTAGAATAAGCTAGATACTATAATTTCCAAAGATGTGAAAGCACGCGTCCTTATCGAATTCGTAACCTTTTTATCAAATATAATATTTAACAAGGAAATTGGTGCTACAATATGCCTTTAGAGAGTTAAAACAAACTTTTTTTCAAATGCTTATAGGTTGTCTAAATTAAGGTATTGCTTCTTTAATTGACAAACTTAAATTTTAGGTCCATCATAAAAAAATGCATGATTTTCTTGAGAATACACAAAACAATTCATTAGACTCCAAGCAAACAAGCCATGGGTTTTCTTCATTTCCATTATTTGCTTGGTAGAAGTATCATCATTTCAACAACTAATTATGCCTCAAAGTCTTGGAATTTTAAACTTCAACATGCTTGGAAGAATTTCTAGCCTTCTATAAAAGCTTCGCCTCCATAATTTAAAATAGCTCCATATGTACAATGGACTTTAATTAACTTTCCAAATGTGTTTGCAATCTCTATTTATTAAATTTAATCAATTCCGCCGCGCATGGGAAAGAGGTTCCATTTATAAAATATTTTTTGCTCATATTTTAAATCATTCGCAAGTGTAAAATCTCTTTCTTTGCTTGCTTGGGCAAACTTCAAATAAATTTGGATATGTTGATGATGCTTTACTCATTTCCATATGTTGGTTTTTTATTTCCTTTATTTAAATAGNTGCGACAAAAGAAATATTTACATTTCTATATAGCATAGCTTTCATAAAAAATCAGATTCCATTAAATGTCTAAACATTGAAAAGGCAAACTTCAAGCAGGTCAGTTATGGCAGTTCAGCCAAGTCAAAAACAATGACAAATTCCATGTAGCAGGTGGGATTCTATTCCTACACAATAGCAAAAGCTAAATGAGTCAAAGAAATTGCTAATATTAGATGCAAAGAAAAGGAGTAAAAAGCTAAAATCCTCATTGCATTATTAGTTAAAGTATAACAAGAGCAAATCAGCAACAAGGTTGTTGACTAGAAACCGATCAACCAAATACTAGTTGAAACCAAAATGCATTTGTAAATATGAGTTATACAAACAACCTTTTGTATTTTTTTAATAATACTTTATTTTTTTCTGCTATTTTTACCAGATTTAATTAACGAAGTCATTCTTTGAGTCAGCTAAACATTTTCTTAACTCTGATAGAAAATAAAAACAAGTTTTGCTTTTCGACAAGCCAGTTAAGTCTATGACTGCACAAATTCAGCTCATTGTAACAATTACCATCCATCTTAACATAGTCAAAAGGCTAAANGGGGAGCTAGGTGAGCGACAGGTGAGCGGTAGATGACATGTGGTAGGTGAGCGGTAATACATTACAAAAGTGTCCTTTTACCTTAGTTCAATAATTGGGGGTCAAAATAACAAAACCAAAATGCATTTGTAAATAAGAGTTATACAAACAACCTTTTGTTTTTTTTTAATAATACTTTATTTTTTTCCGCTTTTTTTACCAGATTTTATTAACGAAGTCATTCTCGAGTCAGCTAAGCATTTTCTTAACTCTGATAGAAAATAAAAACCAGTTTAGCTTTTCAACAAGCCAGCTAAGTCTATGACTGCAGAAATTCAGCTCATTGTAACAATTACCATCCATCTTAACATAGTCAAAAGGCTAAACAAAGTTTAGAAAAACAGAAACAAGTTGCCATCCTCACTGGACTTCTGGTTGAAAGCAAAATTTTCAAATACATTCAGAATTTTTTAGCCATGATTAAGCTCTGCTGATACTCCACGCTTGTTGCCACTACAAGCTCAAAACAGCTGCAGCTGAATAGGGGTCTCAACAAAAGGCCAAAGCATCTGACTATCAAAGAAAGTTAATCCTATCTGCGTCCAAAGCAATAATTAAAACTTGAACATCCTCAATACATTACAAAAGGCTACAAAATTAAAAAAAAAAAAAAAAAAAACAGATTGCGGTTCTGTAAAATCCATTATAGTAGGCCACATAAATTACTAATACGTCTTCATTCTCAATCTATTCTCCTACAATTTAGCTGAGTAGAACCATTTGCATACAAAAGTTGTGGAACTAAAGATCGATGATTTTTTTTTTCTTTCTTCATGTAGTGTGCCAAAGCAATTAGCATAAAATAATCTCATCTTTCAACAATTTCAAGTAAATTTTGTTCAGAGCTGTATCTGATCAATAAATGGTAGACAGTAAACCACACTTCTAGTGTAATGAGGTAATCTGAGTAAGATCTCAAGGATTTATCAAAAATAAACAAATCATCACACTGAATCAAGGCATCAGTCAATAATGTATTGTCAGTCGTAATTAAGTTTTGGTACCAAGAGCATAGAAATGCATAAGGTATCATACAACCATATCTGTGCTCCAAAATGTTTTTTCTGTCTTGTGAAATGAAACATTTTTAAAGGAAAAACAGATGGCAATACAGTGGGAAGCAAACAAATGAATGACGAATGATAATTTTTTTTTAATATGTAATTAGAGGATGGTTCGAACTCCTTTCAGTGCATATTAATAGTCTCATTAGCAATAATTCCTCAATGGCTGGAATTTATGTCCCCATTCTACGAAAAAATGCCAGCATAAGCAGGGGCTGTCTCCAGCATTACAGGTGAGTTAAAATTTTAGCTTCAAGCCATAAAAGAATGCTTCATAACTAGTCAGGATAAAGAAAAAGGATATGACAGCACTCCTTTTATGTTGGTGATGGATGTTTGGCAAAAACTTAAGTATTATTGGAAAACTTATGGATAGTCTTTCTAGAGAGAATATAAATAGATACGAGTTAAGTCTTTGATAGTTGAAAGGAAGACATGGCAGAGGAGTACATCAAAATCCCATGGTGTACGCATACTGGTTCTATAATGGTCGTATTTTTTGAAGGATCGAAAGATCATTCATAAAAATTTATGGCATACATCTAGAATTAGTTAGGAGATGTTGGAGAATTTCATTAATCAGGGTTGACTCAAAGTAGACGTGTCAAGCAATAAATTTTCCACTGTCCATCATTAAATTGTTTCCTTGAATGAGAAAGTGCCACCCATCTCATAAGATATCAAAAGAGAAATCCACTAGATGAGGTTATTTTAAATAAAGTAAGGCTATAAAAGGATTACAAATAAGTTCAGTAGCATGATAAAAAAAGGTATTGAGTTCGAGATTAGGCTATGTTGGAGCTGAAAATGGAACATCATAATGAAAAGACACCATATAAACAAACTTAAATTGATAAGCGATGTCTACTTGATCTTATGGTTGTTGATCTTTATCAGACTGTGATACAACATTTTATTGGCAAACCTCTTTTGAATGTTAAAAAAATTGTGCTTGATTTTCCTCAATCTTATGCATATTATACTATAAGAAAATGCCATGGNGAAGCCTTCGCCGAATCTCCTCTGCGGCGAATTACTCCTGCCGCCGCGATTCCCCGAGACTTGTTCTTCCTACGCTGAACCACCGAGATTCTTGTGCCGAGATAGCTCTTCTGCCATAGCTGAAAAATCCTCAGCCAAAATCTTTGCCGCCAAAAAAAAAAAATTTCTTCTGCGCCCACTAACCAGGCTCTGATACCACTTGTTGAAAAAATTAGGGCGAAGAAAACATTAATCGACATAAATCCAGAAGAACACAGAGATTTAACGAGGTTCGGCAAAGATGCATACGTCCTCGGGAGCAGAGCGGCGAGTTCTTTTCAATAATCAGAAAATGGTTTACAGAATTCAGGGATCCAACTATCTCAAAGACCTAGGATTACAAACAGGACTATTTATAATCCTAGAGTAAGTCTTGCAGTACAATATGTAATTCTCAAATTACCCCTGTACCGTATAGCCCCAACCCATATAACGTAACTTCCCGATTTGGACAGATTCTTTCGCTGCGTTCCGCTCCGCTTCGTTCCAACGTCTGTCCCTATATGATATATGAATCATACCATAACACATATAAACAATCTTAAATTGATAAGCGATGTCTGCTTGATCTTATGGTTGTTGATCTTTATCAGACTGTGATACAACATTTTATTGGCAAACCTCTTTTGAATGTTAAAAAAATTGTGCTTGATTTTCCTCAATCTTATGCATATTATACTATAAGAAAATGCCATGGGTGTTTACTATTAGCTGATTCCAAAATCTTCAGTAGAAAATTTTATTCCCAAAATGATGATGCTGATCAAGGAGTTCCACTGTTACGAAGATAAGATATTAGGATATTTTTGTCCCAAACAATACCAAATGATTGCATGCTAAAATGTTGCATTGTTACAAAGATAAAATTTTGACATAGATTTGAGCAAAAAAATCACACAAACACGCTCAAAGAATAGAATGAAAATTGGAAAAATAGTATAAATTTTGAAAGAAACCAAAAAAAAAAAAAAAAAAAAAATAAAAAAAANAGATATTTTTGTCCCAAAAAATACCAAATGATTGCATGCTAAAATGTTGCAATGTTACAAAGATAAAATTTTGACCTAGATTTGAGCAAAGAAAATCACACAACCACGCTCAAAGAATAGAATGAAAATTGGAAAAATAGTATAGATTTCGAAAGAAATCAAAAAATAAATAAATAGATAAATAAAATCATAGGGTTTAGCCTAGATAATGTGATCCATAATGTTAGTAGAGATTATAAAAATCCATTCTTTCCATCACTTGAGAATATGTTAATACAAAATAATGAAATATTATGATTGTAATCTTCTTCTATTTGTATTTACAAATAATATACTTGTATTGAAGCCTAATGATGATAGTTGATCAAAAGCATATTAAAGATCATAGTTTGAAGATGGGAGGTCTGAACATCAATAAATGGGGGATGGTGATCCGGTTATGAGGTGCATTTGATAGTAATCAGCGAAGAAATGCTCAAAGCTGTTGAATAAATGATAAAAATTAAGAAATGATAGGTCGAACAAAGATGATTAGATGATAATTGAGTGATAGTAGTTGTGAGTGGTAATCCTCAACATTAAATATTTAGAAAGTATTGGAGTTCTTTTGATTTCAAAACCTTAATTTTTTCTTAATTTAAGTTTTATTTATGTAAAAACTGATATTTTATTTATAGTTTTGATTTTAATATCTCAATAAATTTTAGTAAAAAAAATTAAAACGCTATCAGGTGAAACATGTTAACATTTTTTATTTAAATTTTAGATTACTTTGTTGGCATTTAATTATCTTAATGACATCATAATTAAGCAGTGTTATGCTCGTTTGATTTCTTTAATTTAGACACTCTCCTTGCTGTACGAATACAAAAATTAAAGATAGATGGATACTTCAACTAGTAATAGAAACTCTTAAAATATAGTTTAAGCATTTTATTTGAGCTTAGATCAGACCATTTTATGTTGTTTTGTTCTTCTTATTGAAACATTCAAATCGACTATAAATTTGTTGAAATTAAAGCTTACATGATTCTGAATTGCATTCTAAAAATTCCTTCGATGAATAACGAAAGTATAAAAATGTGGCTAATAATGGAATTGTATGCAAATGCATAAAAATTTTTCAAAATTCTAGTTTAAGAAGTTGTAATTTCATTTTTATCCCTGAATTTTAACCAATTATGGATTACTATCCTCTATTTAAACATTTTTAAAATATCACACAATTGCCAAATTTCATAACTAATTGATTTAGAGACATTTAACGCTAAAAATTTAATATAGCATTTATTTATTTTTCTATGATAAAACTTGATTTGCAAATTTTAATCTTTACGGAATTGTTTTAAAATTGTCAGTAATTTATAGTTTTTGTCAATTAAGCTATGGAACACCCAAAATAATTTATATTTTAAACCCGTTGGAATGCAGGCGACACTGCTGAGCTGTAATGGTGGAGAAATTATTGCGTGCGGACACCGCAAGCATCTCTGCATGCGGTGTTCGATCCTGACCGTGGTGATTTACGGTCCGGATTGAACACCGCACCCATCTAACGCAAGATGCGTGCGGTGTCCGATCCGTATGGAATAATTTTTCATTATGGTGAGGTCAGACTTCGTTCTAAGCGATTTATTATTATTGTTATTNGTTTAAGTTTTATTTATGTAAAAACTGATATTTTATTTTTAGTTTTGATTTTAATATCTCAATAAATTTTAGTAAAAAAAATTAAAACGCTATCAGGTGAAACNCCCAAACATTACCAAATGATTGCATGCTATAATGTTGCAATGTTACAAAGATAAAATTTTGACATAGATTTGAGCAAAAAAAATCACACAAACACGCTCAAAGAATAGAATGAAAACTGAAAAAATAGTATAAATTTTGAAAGAAATCAAAAAATAAATAAATAGATAAATAAAATCATAGGGTTTAGCCTAGAAAATGTGATCCATAATGTTAGTAGAGATTATAAAAATCCATTCTTTCCATCACTTGAGAATATGTTAATACAAAATAATGAAATATTATGATTGTAATCTTCTTCTATTTGTATTTACAAATAATATACTTGTATTGAAGCCTAATGATGATAGTTGATCAAAAGCATATTAAAGATCATAGTTTGAAGATGGGAGGTTTGAACATCAATAAATGGGGGATGGTGATGAGGTGATGAGGTGCATTTGATAGTAATTAGCGAAGAAATGCTGAAAGCTGTTGAATAAAAGATAAAAATTAAGAAATGATAGGTTGAACAAAGATGATTAGATGATGATAGTTGAGTGACAGTAGTTGTGAGTGTTAATCCTCAACATTAAATATTTAGAAAGTATTGGAGTTCTTTTGATCTCAAAGCTCAATTTTTTCTTAGTTTAAGTTTTATTTATGTAAAAACTGATATTTTATTTTTAGTTTTGATTTTAATATCTCAATAAATTTTAGTAAAAAAAATTAAAACGCTATCAGGTGAAACATGTTAACATTTTTTTTTTAAATTTTAGATTACTTTGTTGGCATTTAATTATCCTAATGACATCATAATTAAGTGGTGTTATGCTCGTTTGATTTCTTTAATTTAGACACTCTCCTTGCTGTAGGAATACAAAAATTAAAAATCGATGGATACTTCAACTAGTATTAGAAACTCTTAAAATATAGCTTAAGCATTTTATTTGAACTTAGGTCAGACCATTTTATGTTGTTCTGTTCTTCCTATTGAAGCATTCAAATCGACTATAAATTTGTTGAAATTAAAGCTTACATGATTCTGAATTGCATTCTAAAAATTCCTTCGATGCATAAAAATGTTTCTAATAATGGAATTGTATGCAAATGCATAAAAATTTCTCAAAATTCTAGTTTAAGAAGTTGTAATTTCATTTTTATCCCTGAATTTTAACCAATTATGGATTACTATCCTCTATTTAAACATTTTTAAAATATCACGCAATTGCCAAATTTCATAACTAATTGATTTAGAGACATTTAACGCTAAAAATTTTATATAGCATATATTTATTTATCTATGATAAAACTTGATTTGCAAATCTTAATGTTTACGGAATTGTTTTAAAATTGTCAGTAATTTATAGTTTTTGTCAATTAAGCTATGGAACACCCAAAATAATTTATATTTTAAACCCGTTGGAATGCAAGCGACACTGCTGAGCTGTAATGGTGGAGAAATTATTGCGTACGGACACCGCAAGCATCTCTGCATGCAGTGTTCGATCCTGACCTTGATGATTTACGGTCCGGATTGAACACCGCACCCATCTAACGCAAGATGCGTGCGGTGTCTGATCCGTATGGAATAATTTTTCATTATGGTGAGGTCAGACTTCGTTCTAAGCGATTTATTATTATTGTTATTATATATATAATCTTACATTTATACAAAACCATTTTTAAAGCATTTCGAGCGTCTAATTATTGGGTGCGGAGAGCACATGCAAAGCTGCGTGCGCTCTCCGATCACAGCTGCACATCGCGGCTGTATGACAGTTAGACCACTGTCATACAGCCGCGATGTGCGGCACGCAATAATCGCTCCTTTCGAGCAGAAGATATCACAATTTGTAGGAATAGAGCGTTTTACGCTTGTTGTAAGGATTTTTTATCATATTATTTTGAAATTTACATCAACTAATTTAAATTTATTAAAATTATATATATATATATATATATATATATATATATATATATATATATATATATATATATATATANCGAAAAACATCGTCGAGATTTTCAGTTAGGGTAAATGCTGATTGAAAATTTTAAAATTGAAACTTCCACATATATAACCCCTGAATTTTAAAAAAGAAAAAAAAAACTTAGATTGTAAATAATAAGTTTTATGACAACCTTTTGGTTTATTGAAGAAGATCCGGCTTCGAACGGAGAAGAACCGGCTTTGACGGGAGTGAGACGAGAAGATCCTGCTTTGACGGGAGCGAGAGTAGAAGATTTGGCTTCGACGGCAGCGAGAGGAGAAGATCCGGCTTTCGACGGCAGCGAGAGGAGAAGATCGGCTTCCAGGAGAGCGAGAGGAGTAGATCCGCGAGGGCGAGGAGGGAGATGCGGCTTCGAACAAGCGAGAGAGGTCGCGGAAGAGGAAGGAAAAAGGGGCTTTCGACGGCAGCGAGAGGAGAAGATCGGCTTACATGAGAGCGAGAGGAGTAGATCCGGGAGGGCGAGGAAGGAGATGCGGCTTCGAACAAGCGAGAGAGGTCGCGGAAGAGGAAGGAAAAAGGGGCTTTCCACGGCAGCGAGAGGAGAAGATCCGGGAGAGCGAGAGGAGTAGATCCGGGAGGCCGAAGATC
>JXCR01082203.1:631559-653069 GCA_002079205.1 Phalaenopsis hybrid cultivar
ATCATTTGACCTACAATTTCATTTGTAATTGAACACATCAACACTAGTATCATGGTTCAAATAAGCTTAGATATTCTAATTGAGTGTCATGATTAGAGAAGTCCTACTGAGTCCATTTTCTTACATTGTTAAGATCATTAAGATGCTTAAAAGTTAAAAAAAATAATTTATAGTCAGTAAAAACAACATAATCTATTTGAAAGAGTGTTGTGGGATTTAAGCTAAATTAATCAAAATTTCACTGTAAAAAATTATAATTGGATTATCATTCTTCATAAAAATGAGAGGACGACTTGAAATGAGAGGGTACTTAGAGATCTAAATAACTTTACAACTCTACCATATGTCATATGCCAACAACCACTACTGGTGATCACCAATAGGGCTGTAGTATGTCGTAGATTGGATTTGGCTTGATTATATTATAACTTATTTATGTTAAACTTGAGCTGGAGCCTAGCATTTCCATTTATTTTCATATTTGACTTATTTAAATATTTTAATAATCCTACAAGGGATATATTTGACATATCATTATTAATTAAATAAGCACTTCAATAACTTAATAATTAGGTTAAGACTAAACAGGTATCTAGATTTTAACATAAAGTTATTAAAAAGAAAAAATGTAAACAGACAATCAATTCACACTACATGAAATAATTTTATAACCAACGACTTAAATTTTCGTCAGAAAAAAAAGTTTTATGATTGCTTATGTGTTGAGTTATTTCTGACGACATAACAACATGACATACTGCCATTTATGAACAGTAGATTAGTTTCTGATGATTTTTATTATAACCAACGAATTTCATCGTCGTTTATAAGCACATAATAACTGACATTCATATATCATCGATTATTTATGAATCCTCCATTTGGTGGGGTGTTAATCGACGAGCTTTTTTAGTAACTGATAGTCAATGTCGTTGGTATTAAATTTAATAACCTATAGATTTGAAGCCATTTGTAAGCCGTTGGAAAGAATCCTTTATATCACTGAAATTCGCTACGTCCCCAAACTTGCCCTAATCTTGATTCTTCTCAATCTATCCCTCTCCCTCGTGCGCTAACACTCCCCCTTGTTCCGACAACTCCAGCTCTGGCGACTCACCTGTTCTGATGCTCAAAGATATGTTTGGATGCTCTTACTGGACATTTACATGAGGATGTACCTTGTTTTATGCTTTTTGTTGTCGACATCCTTCTTGTGGATATATTTAATGTGTAAATGCCTTAAATATCTCAAGTCTAGTGTTCTAGATGATGGTGATGTAGGGGATGTTATTAGTAGAATTCAATTTGTTTGGTTGAAGTGGAGGAATGCTTTGGGTCTATTGTGTGATAGAAAAGTACCGCTTAAAATTTAAGGAAAATTTTATAAGATTGAGGTAGACTTGTAATGCTCTATGACACAAATTGTTGGCCGTTAAAAGAGAAGCATAACATTAAGTTAAGTGTTGCCAAGATGAGGATGAGTGGCTTTACACTTAGAGATTAAATGTGAAATGAATATATCCTTGAAAGGTTTGTGTATCTTCTATTGTGGAAAAAACTAGAGAGAGTCGTCTTAGATGAGTTGGTCACATTAAGCGTTGACCATCTGATGATCCAGTTAAGAGAGTAGATGTTTAGATTCAATTTATTTTTAGAAAGGCAGAGGTAGACCTAGAAAGATTTGGGCATAATATATAAAAAAATTGTCTTAATTTATTAGAATTAAATGAAAATATGACACTCAATAGGACAACATAGAGAAAAAGAATTCATGTAACCGACCCGACTTAGCACTTTAAAGGCTTGTTTTTGTTCATGGTGAGACCTGCAATATTTATGACATAGAATGCTGGCCTTTAAAAAAGAAGAATAAAATAAATAACACACATTGACTCATACCTAACTTTAGAGCTAATCTTAGAGAAGAGGCCAAATTGGGATTCACACTTAACCTAAGGATTTTATTCAAAGTACTTACACTAGGAGAAGAAAAATAATGACTTACAGAACCTACAAGGTAGATAAGAAAATTAGATAAAGAAAAAAATCACAGAGACTTACATATAACTTGAGGGCTAATCTGAGAGAGAAGATTGGCCCAGAACTTTCACCTAACATAAGAATTTTCTTAATATTGATTACACTAGGAGGATAAGTAAAAGGATTCACTCATAAGCTAGCAGATGGATAGAGCTATTAGACTGGGAAATGAAGCATGAGGACTCACAACTAACTTGGGAGCTAATCTAAGATTGATATCTTACTTAGAACTTATACCTAACCAAAGATTTTCTTAAATTGATTACACTAAGAAAGGTATCACAATGGTTCAGACCTAAAGGCAGAAGGTTGACCTTGCATAAGAAAAACAATTATGCAAAATGACTAAAAATTAGTTTTTTTAGTATTTTTCTAAAATTCATAGATTATGTTGTATTTTATTTGTAGGTTTGCTCCTATGTAGAAAATTAGAATATTTTATGAAGTTTATTGGATTGCCACACCACTAGGTATTAGTGCTATGACACCAAGGCTAGAGTTCCTAAGTTATATTTATTTTTTTAGAGTTCCAATAATCTAGCTCCCAAATTTAGTGCCACAACGCCATGCTAAGATATTTTGGTGAGATAGATCTTACACCTCAGGTTTATCACATCTAGTGTTGCACTACTATCGATAGCTAAACACTTGAATAAAAATATGAAAAAGACAAAGCCATGACACCAGAAACTTAGAGTCACAATACCATTACCAAGTACCACAACATCACATTTGAGCATCGCAGCCTAGAGCCAATGTCAAGAAGCCAAAACTTTAGTGACGTAGAGTGAGCAACAAGATTGTTGTTGGTGGCAAAATTTGAAATTTTTTGAGCAAGGAGTGGTTTTAGGAGTGTAGAATTTTAAAAAGGAAGCTATAAAGAGTCTAAGGGTGACTTTATAAGAGCATTTTAGTGTGTGTGTGAGTGTTTGGAGAGTGCTTAGATAGATGGCCTCAAGTGAGGAGTCCATTGAATGAAATTATAAGTGTGTTATTGCTTAGTTTGGTGGAGCAAGGAGAGAACCCCAATAGAAAGTTTGGACTTATCCATGATCACTGGGTTCAATCATTTATTTCTATTCTATTCTTATTTCACATTTTGTAAACAAACTTTAAAATTATGAAAAAGGATTTAATTAAGTTATTTTGTTTCACTTCATTTCATGCTATGTTCTCTTGCTCCTATGAATTTTTAGTTTATTAACATGAATAAATTTAATTATGTTTAATGTTTTGAAACCACTAAAAAGTTATTTATGAATCACCAACTTCATTTAGCATTTAGATGCTATTATTTCAAATGTCATATGAGTTTGAGATATTGATAGAGTCCTTACTTGCACATAGATGTTTCCCACAATTATTTAGAGAAGTAGACATATTTTCTTGAAAACTTCACATTCAATTGGAAAATTTGCATATTCCATTTTTAAAATGACTCTGAGCATAGACATATGATAGAGTTTTGAAAATGAGGTTTTTGTTGCCATCGATGGAGGCCAAAATATTTATTGCTTCTAATTGACAACTTAATAAAATTAAACATAGTTTTTTGCATTATGAATGAAGAATCCATAAGAAGCTCCCTCAAATTTTGAAACTCCTTGGGCAAAAAAGCCAAAAATTAACTATTCAAAATTTCTTTTGTTTTTGAAAAAAATTAAAATTTATGAAACTAGTGCTTTATAACTTAAAGTTTCTATTAACTCATTTCTTCATGGGATAATTTTGAACTCTTATTCATTATATTACTTGCACAGTACATGCACTTTCATGAGCCCGTGCTTGATTAGGTCAATTTATGAACACCTTTGTTTAAAAAGATGATAGTGTAATTATGAATTTTAAAGTTAATTTTATTGAAATGATATGTTCTTAACCCAACAAACTTAAAATTGCATTATCACAAAAAGGAGATTAAAAAAATTATGGTTATCCAATGAAAGGCAAATTTATATTATCCTCCTTATGTAGAAAGCAAAAATAGTCTTGAGGAACATGATCAACCAAAACACTATTACATCATATACCAAGCATAGCAAGCCAATTACACGGTTGGTTAACTTCCCTAAGAATATCGTTCCACTTAATATGCACCTCATAAAAAAAATGTGAAATGATTTTGAATGTGTTGATGAGGAACCAAAATAAAGTAGTAGCTTTTTAACAATACTTCAATAGCACAAGAAAGTCCATCTCAAAAATCAGATTCTTCCTCCTAAAACGAGCAANTAATTAGGTTAAGACTAAACAAGTATCTAGATTTTAACATAAAGTTATTAAAAAGAAAAAAATGTAAACAGACAATCAATTCACACTACATAAAAAAGTGTTATAACTAACGACTTAAATTTTCGTCAGAAAAATATTTTTTTTCTGACGGTTTTATGATTGCTTATGTGTTGAGTTATTTCTGACGACATAACAACATGATATACTGCCATTTATGAACAATAGATTAGTTTCTGACGATTTTTATTATAACCAATGCATTTCATCGTCGTTTATAAGCACATAATAACTGACATTCATATATCATCGATTATTTATGAATCCTCCATTTGGTGGGGTGTTAATCGACAACTTTTTTAGTAACTGATAGTCAATGTTGTTGGTATTAAATTTAATAACCTACAGATTTGAAGCCATTTGTATGCCGTTGGAAAGAATCCTTTGTACCACCGAAATTCGCTACGCCCTCAAACTTGCCCTAATCTTGATTCTTCTCAATCTATCCCTCTCCCTCGTGCGCTAACACCCCCCCTTATTCCAACAACTCCAGCTCTGACGACTCACCTGCTTTGATGCTCAAAGATATGTTTGGATGCTCTTACTGGACATTTACATGAGGAGTACCTTGTTTTATGCTTTTTGTTGTCGATATCCTTGTTGTGGATATATTTAATGTGTAAATGCCTTAGATAACTCAGGTTTAGTGTTCTAGCTGATGGTGATGTAGGGGATGTTATTAGTAGAAATCAATTTGTTTGGTTGAAGTGGAGGAATGCTTCGGGTCTATTGTGTGATAGAAAAGTACTGCTTAGACTTAAAGGAAAATTTTATAAGATTGAGGTAGACTTGTAATGCTCTATGACACAAATTGTTGGCTTTTAAAGGAAAAGCATAACATTAAGTTAAGTGTTGCCAAGATGAGGATGAGTAGCTTTACACTAGAGATTAACTGTGAAATGAATATATCCTTGAAAGGTTAGTGTATCTTCTATTGTGGAAAAAACTAGAGAGAGTCGTCTTAGATGAGTTGGTCACATTAAACGTTGACCATCTGATTATCCGATTAAGAGAGTAGATGTTTAGATTCAATTTATTTTTAGAAAGGCAGAGGTAGACCTAGAAAGATTTGGGCATAATATATAAAAAAATTGTCTTAATTTATTAGAATTAAATGAAAATATGACACTCAATAGGACAACATAGAGAAAAAGAATTCATGTAACCGACCCGACTTAGTGCTTTAAAGGCTTGTTTTTTTTCATGGTGAGACCTGCAATATTTATGACATAGAATGTTGGCCTTTAAAAAAGAAGAATAAAATAAATAACACACATTGACTCATACCTAACTTTAGAGCTAATCTTAGAGAAGAGGCCAAATTGGGATTCACACTTAACCTAAGGATTTTATTCAAAGTACTTACACTAGGAGAAGAAAAATAATGACTTACAGAACCTACAAGGTAGATAAGAAAATTAGATAAAGAAAAAAATCACAGAGACTTACATATAACTTGAGGGCTAATATGAGAGAGAAGATTGGCCCAGAACTTTCACCTAACATATAACTAGAGTCCTTACTTGCACATAGATGTTTCCCACAATTTTTTAGAGAAATAGACATATTTTCTTGAAAACTTCACTTTCAATTGGAAAATTTGCATATTCCATTTTTAAAATGACTCTGAGCATAGACATATGATAGAGTTTTGAAAATGAGGTTTTTGTTGTTGTTGATGGAGGCCAAAATATTTATTGCTTCTAAGTGACAACTTAATAAAATTAAACATAGTTTTTTGCATTATGAATGAAGAATCCATAAAAAGCTCCCTCAAATTTTGAAACTCCTTGGGCAAAAAAGCCAAAAATTAACTATTCAAAATTTCTTTTTTTTTTTTTGAAAAAAATTAAAATTTATGAAACTTGTGCTTCATAACTTTAAGTTTCTATCAACTCATTTCTTCATGGGATAATTTTGAACTCTTATTCATTATGTTACTTGCACAATACATGCACTTTCATGAGCCCGTGCTTGATTGGGTCAATTTATGAACACCTTCGTTTAAAACGATGATAGTGTAATTATGAATTTTAAAGTTAATTTTATTGAAATGATATGTTCTTAACCCAACAAACTTAAAATTGCATTATCACAAAAAGGAGATTAAAAAAATTATGGTTATCCAATGAAAGGCAAATTTATATTATCCTCCTTATGTAGAAAGCAAAAATAGTCATGAGGAACATGATGAGCCAAATACACTATTACATCAAGTACCAAGCATAGCAAGCCAATTACACGGTTGGTTGACTTCCCTAAGAATGTCGTTCCACTTAATATGCACCTCATAAAAAAATGTGAAATGATTTTGAATGTGTTGAGGAGGAACCAAAATAAAGTAGTATCTTTTTAACAATACTTCAATAGCACAAGAAAGTCCATCTCAAAAATCAGATTCTTCCTCCTAAAACGATCAACTAGTTGAACAACAAACAATAAAATAAGTGCTTTAACATGGAAAGTAGTAATTTCATTAGTGGGGATGGAAAACTAAGCAATCCATAACCCCTTATGATCTCTCACAACACCTCCCACCCCAGCCAATCCAATAAAAAAACTCCTTTTAATAGTTTCCTTGATCGAGCCCATTTCTAGTTTCTCCAATTAAGCAAGTTAAGATGGCTGCTTGGGGATAAGTGAGACATCAATATTCTAATCCTAGAGAGTTTTATAAAAATCCAACATATTTTTTCTCTTAATTTCACCAAAAATAATGATTATTGGCACAATAACCATAATTTGAAGGTAGATAGCCTATCTTGTTTCATTTTTCATCTCAAGCTTTGCGTTGTTTTAAGAAAACCAAATAAACCACCAAACCATAATAGGGATGAGAGAAAGTAGATGAAAATTTGTTCTATCATGAATTCTCTAATCAATTATGCATTTCTAAAGTTCACATATCCACCATTTAGAATGTTGATTTTGAACGATTTGTCAACTAGCTTCCAGATCTCAAAGCAGTATTTGTAAGAAAAAAAAAATTATAGATTCCTCCTAAAATTTGTGGAAAAGGTTGGAGGGGATCATGATCTCTTTCAATTTCAGGATGACATCAAATGTTATATGGCAATGTAGAGTTCACTATAGGAAAAAGGATCGTGATAGTTTCAGGAATCTTTTCCAAATTCTTTTGCTACAATGAACTTTTTGACCTCTGGTAATAGATCGAAAGATAAATTTTTAATATTAGGTGGTATTTTCATAATAACATTGTCTCTATGATCTACTTGTAATTCAAATCTATATATGGTTTTAATTTCGACCTCATCAAGACATTATTCTAGCTTTTGTACATTCTAACTACTACCTATTCTAAAATCAGAGACTTTGACATTTATCTCCCAAGGAATAGCATTCCAATTAGCTAGAAGGCCATTAAAAGTCCAATTATCATAAAAAAACTAAGATTTCCTTCTCTAACATCCCAAGTAATGAATTTTCAACATTCAACCTCCATTTCAGCATATCATTTAAAATATTGGAAATAAAGTTCTAAGTTGTAAAATTTTGAGGATGTTTATCCCCACAATTCTTTTATTTTAACATTTTAGTCCAAAGGGATCCACGAACTCTAAATTGAATCCAAAACTCAATATAANAAAAAAACTTAATGTTATTTTGAGTTCTTGATAAAGGAACAACAAGAGAATCTTAATAAAATTTTGAGTTGTGTATGCATAAATCTATTTGAAAATTTTCAATTGTTTAAAAAATGTTCAAATACAATCTTCTAATTTAGTTCTTGTAGACCTTAGTGAATTAGATTGAAGGATTATGCTTTCCAAGTTCTGAGCAAAGACTAGAGAAAAATTTTTCTTATTTGATAATGCATCAATGATGTAAATCTTAATTAGGAAAGAAAATAAAAATTTAGAGTGTTGAGCTACTTAATAATCACATTATTTGTAGAAGTTTAGTTAGTATTAATTTATGAATCATATTTGTTGGATAATAAGCAGGGTTAAAGTTTGTTAGCAATTAACCATTTTTTTAAATTTTATATGATCCATGAGGGAATAAAATGTTACTGATTATTTATTAATTAAAATGGCATTTATTGTTTCATATATCATAAGTAGATGATCAGACATTCTGAATGTATAATTCAAAGTTTAAACATGAATTTAGTTTGTTGCCTTTGAGAGTAAGGCATTGAATTGATTTTACTTCTTGGGAATTAATTTTATTCTTGAAGTATTTGAATTAAAAAATCTCCATTGTTATTTTGATATGATATATTGCTAAAATTTTATTTTAAACATCTTATATCTTATTCAAATGACTTAATAAGAGTCGAGAGACAAATGATACATAAAAAATTTTATCTAAATCCCAATTATGAATAATAATTTATCATTAATGCTTAATACTCAACCTTATAATTATTTATTTANCAATTTTCAGCAAGAAAATTCTCCCATAATAAGATAAGAAAAATTTCTCCTAAGATTGAAATCTAACAACTATATTTTAAACTCAACCTTGAAATTGGGGTCCTTTTTTAGCTCCTCCACTGAACTGAAACCCAAACCAGTTAATGGGAAGAGCATCTTTAGTAAAAACCAGTAATGCATTTAATACAATTTCTTCTTCGAATGCTGATTCTCTTACTAACACATAATTGACATAAGAAAGTGAACCATGCCTGATAGCTCCTAAAATTTTACAAACAGCCCCAAAATTTTTCTGATGGAGATTTTACAAGTATTGGTAAATTGATTAAGTAGTCAACCTAAGCTAAATGAGACACCAAAACCTTCCTTTTATACTTGTAGCACACCATAGTGTCTGTTATTACAAACCATTCTATAGTCGACGAATCTTCTTAGGTACTTTAACTTATTTTGAACATCAAGAGAAGGTTCCAAAATAACAAAAAATTGTAATTTGTGGGATCTAATGACGTTTTTTAAGTCATCTGGAGGAACAATTTTTAGTAATGTCACTAATGTTCCACACAAAGAACTAAAAATACAGAAAATATAGATTTCCTCTAGTATGTCTAGAGGAAAACTATTTTCTATTCTCTGAAATAAATCTCTTGAAAAATTTCAGCATTGGGATTCAAATGTTTTAAATCACCAACACTTTTATTTTTACTTTTCTTTGCCCTTTGCAACATCATCCTTCTTCCATGTCCTTTCTTGCCTGAGTAAGCACTACTTGCCCCACAACTGCCCACTTAAAATAGAGACAAAAAGAGAGAAAATTGATCTGAATCAAGTTAAAAAGAACCTAAAGCCAACAAAGGAGAATTGAATATATATCAATGTCTCTTCCCTTTACCACTCCTTCCTCCGGAAAATTTTCTGTCCGAACTCCGGACGTAGCTCTACGTGCGAACTCCTAGTAATAAGCTGCCATGTGTGCTATATCGAGCCTAATTAAGAAAATATTAAAGTGGAACCATAGAGGTTATTGGAGTGGAACTACGACTATTATTTGGAGGGTTATATGGAGGTTATTGGAGGGTGGATTATTCGAGTATTAACTCCAATAATGCTATAATAACCCCTCAATAATATTTACAGTTCCACTCCAATATCCCCATGCAATAACCCCTACAATAACTCCTCAATATCCCCCAAATAACCCCCCAATAATCTCCAAAATTCCACTTCAATAACTCACTGCAATAACCCGCGCAATAACCCCACAATAATCCCCCAATAACCTCTGTGACTCCAATTCAATAACCCCATGCATTAAACCCCGCAATAACACCCCCTAATAACCTCATTGGTTTCACTTTAATAACCCTCCAATAACCTTCGCGATATAGCACATGTGGCAGAATATTACAGGAGTGCACGTAGAGCTACTTCAGAAGTTCAGACAGAAAGTGTTTCCCCTTCCTCCGCCATGACCAAAATAACCTCTAACTCATCGTATTGTCGTCAAAAAAATCTTCAATTTGTCCAGGTTATCACAAAATGTAACGGGCTGGTTGACCAAAAAATGACTGCGTCCGACCTAAATCTCTCTTTCTTCGACCATCCCATGCTTTCATGCTGCTATATCCAAAAAGGTCTCTTTTTTTCTCCTCTCGCCTTAGCATCCTTTGCCTTTTTCCCTTCTCACTCAATCCCTTTCTTGCACCCTCTCTTGCATCTCCTGGAACAACGTCGGAGTTGGAGTTGCCCATGTCACCACCCCTTCTCTCTCCCTTCTTGTGCCCCTTTACTCTACCCATGATGTCCCCATAGAAGTCCAGTCCTTCTTCACCCTTGATGGTTGTGTCAACTAAGATGGTCATTTCCGTCCCATCGCAAACTTTTAATTCACCCAGCTCGGCAACAGTGTCGTTTTTATTTGGTGCACGACTAACCTCGCTGTCGTGCAAAGGACACAAGTAAATTTGGTTAGCGTGAAAAATATTAAATATAAATTAATGGAATAATAATTTAGAAATTAAATCTGTATTATATTATTAAGAAATGAATAATTAATTAACATATAATTTCTTAAAGTTTTATTGGCAATGATAACTCCAATGGACATAATATACCTCAGATCACTTAGCACTTGATAGACATGATATGAATTTAATTAAATAAGGGATATAAATTTTAAAAACTTATTAAATTTTAATATTATAATTAAGATTTTTATATTAAGAAAATTATAAATCTTGAAATGAAAGTTTAGTCATGAACTTTGATTAATAGAAGTAAAAATGAGGATTTATTAGTATTAAAAAAATTTTAAAAATAAGTAGCCAATAAAATTATCACCATGAAAATGGTAAGGAAAAAAATAATTCATAAATGAAAATTAAAAAGAAAAATAAAGAAAATGGAGAAAAAAAATGCTTGAGGCTAAAAAAAATTTTGGTGTTATTAACATTCTATTATAGTTAAATAGTTGATGTTTAGGGAATTTCAATTCAATGACTTATATCTAAGAGAGAAAGTTTTAATTGTGATTACTTAATTGAATTAAGCTGAGATTTTTATAATCTCAAATTAATTAAAGATCATTGAATACTTGAATACACTAAGAGAATTATTATTCAAAAGAATATTCATGTAAGTAAAATTTAAGCAATTATGAATGATTGGTATTCATTATTAATAATTTTAAATATGCAAAGATTATTTTCATCCTGAATTATTTTTTAATGAACTTATTTCTTATGATAGTATTGCTACTAAATAATTTAATAATATAATGCTACATATAAGATTACTCAAGGACAAATAAGTTTGGGGGGATTAATTGAGTGAGATTAGTGAGTGTAAGAAGTGTCAAATATATGTTAAAAGTAGGAAATCATAACGGTTAATTTTATAAATTTATTTTTTTTAAATAGTAATTTGACTATGAGGAGAAGTTAAGAGGACTTAAGAGAAATTCTAAGATTACATAAAATAGTTCCACTAAGAAAACTGCAGTGCTAAACCATGTTTATTTTGGAGCAAGGAACTCTAGAGCAAGGTGTAGAAATATCAGCTCTAAGAATCATAAAGTTGAACACTAGCCTAAAGTTAGAGTGTAACAATGTTAGTGAAAACTTCATATCATTCTAAAGATTTTGCACTACAACATTAATGAAAAAAGAAGGCTTATGTTCATAACACAAAGCAAAGTTGCACAACATAGTTACTCAGCATCGATGTGCTAATTTAGCACCATAATGTTATAATACTAGCATCATAGTGTGACTACCTTGACAAAGTAGTTTGGAGATAATTTCAGAGTGGACCACGAAGAGTTATTGGATTGTTTTGGAGTTCATACAAAATGGGGACAGAAGGAACTTAATAGAAACTTTTGTGAGTTTGTGAGGAGAACGCTTAGGCTTGTATAGCTAGTGTGTGTGTGTGTGTGTGTACGAATAAGATTTTGTTTGCAGTACAAAGAAAAAAGAGAACCTATAGATAATCTTCCTAAGGATGAAGGAAGAGCATATTTTATGAGTGAAAATATTGCTTTATATTTCTATCCTTCTAGTAATTAATTTTGTTGTTGATAAATTTAAAGGATTTTCATTATTTTCATGTGCATGACTAGAAACTAAGTACTTTAATTTCAGGTTTGGTAATTATTTAATTTAGTTTTTTGCATATTATGATTTAAAAAGCTTAATTTTAAAGCCAATGATCAAGTCACTCTGTTTTCGTTGAATAATTATAATGTCTATATAGTTTTTTTTTAAACTTAATGTTACTTTGAGTTCTTGATAAAGGAACAACAAGAGAATCTTAATAGAACTTTGAGTTGTGTATGCATACATCTATTTGAAACTTTGCAATTGTTTAAAAAATGTTTGAATACAATCCTTTAATTTAGTTCTTGTAAACCTTAGTGAATTAGATTGAAGGATTATGCTTTCTAAGTTCTTAGCAAAGACTAGAGAAAAATTATTCTTATTTGACAATGCATCAATGATGTAAATCTTAATTAGGAAAGCAAAAAAAAAATTTAGAGTGTGTTAAGCTACTTAATAATCACATTATTTGTAGAAGTTTAATTAGTATTAATTTATGAATCATATTGGTTTGATAATAAGTAGGGTTAAATTTTGTTAGCAATTAACCCTATTTTTAAATTTTACATGATCCATGAGGGAATAATATGTTGCTGATTATTTATTAATTAAAATGGCATGTATTGTTGCATATATCATAAGTAGATGATCAGATATTCATAATGTATAATTTGAGGTTTAAACATGAATTTAGTTTGTTTCCTTTGAGAGTAAGGCATTGACTTGAATTTACTCCTCAAAAATTAATTTTATTCTTGAAGTATTTGAACTAAAAAATCTCCATTGTTATTTTGGTATGATATCTTGCTAAAATTTTATTTTAAACATCTTATATCCTATTCAAATGACTTAATAAGAGTCGCGAGACAAATGATACAAAAAAAAATTATCTAAATCCCAATTATGAATAATAATTTATCATTAATGCTTAATACTCAACCTTATAATTATTTATTTAGAAAACACTTATAATAGTGTTTTTAATATATATCTATTAGTTTCAGTAAGACAACACATTAGACTCATTTTCTTTTGAGGATAAATCAATATATAATGGTTATAATTTATCCTCTCCACTCCTTAGCTCTCTTTCAATACCTAGAAAAGTGAAGCCTACTGAAAATTTAGTGAGTACCCTAGCATTTGTCAGTATTCTTATTATGTAAGTGAGATGGAGCACATTTAACTTCATGAGTTTTTTGTAATTTTCTTAACTTGTCAAGTTTTTTGAGAGCACTATCCAATGTGTGTGGGTTATGTATTTGAACCCATAAGTTTTAATTATTTAATAATTAGATGTTTGAACATGATATTATTCTAAATATATTACATTAGAAAATAAATATTTCATTCTATAATGGATTCAGTCAATCAATAAAAATTTAAAATAGTATTGTTGTGCATAAACAAAAGATGCTTTTTCTACCAAACTAAGAGTTAGATAAGTATTTTATTAATAAGGGATACAAGTTTTTTTTTATAAAAACAAGCCATTTTATTTAATTATATATTAGAAGAGGTTCTCCTAAGATATTTTCTTATTAAATTAGTGACTTAGGTCCTTATGAATATAAAATTTAAAATTTAAAGGTTTTATTTGAATTTTCAATCAATAATTTTTATTGGTTTTTTTTTTAGGCTAACAAAGAAAGAGGAATGTGCTCAGATACTAATAAGCTTAATATTACCCCAATTATCATAGTGGTTAGGTATTATATCTTTTAAATTGAGAGGTTTTTATTTTGTTTAATTTATTACTAAATAAAGCCTTTAATCTAATGACCCAATATCATGAAAAAGTCTAAAATGTGAAAGCTTATAACATCATAAGAAATTCTACCTCAGAACTTAATGCTATGGTGAGATTTACTATCACAGTAAGATCTCAAAAATATTTTAATGAATTATAATGGAATTTTAATTCATTCCCACTTAGAATTGAAATAAGAATAACTCTACTAGACTTTCTATTCTGCTAGAAAGGAATACTAGCTAAACCCACAAGTCATGCAGTTTAACCATATACAATAAAAGATATGTTGGACTACTATTTATTGGAATAAGAGAATAGACTTATAACTTGACTGCTAGTGTTAATGTTAAGCTTAGAATGGTGTATAATGGTCCTTGCTATTTTGATATTTTATATTTTATCAATATCATTTAGTGACTAAATTTTTGTTATGAACAAAATGTACGCAACTATTCATGTATTATTGTAATGATTTAAATTCAAATGTCAACCAAAATTTAGGAAGACTTTCAAATAAAAATTAGTAAAAATTATTGGTCAGATGCTCATTTATGAGAAATGGGATTAGTGATTGAATTAAAGAAAAAAATCAGTGAGTAAGAACATTCAATGATAGCTAAACCATGATTTTACTCCTTAAATTTTAAATTAAATATCTTAGATCAATACATACTGTAAGGGCAAGCTAATCTTTTCATAGTGCTCCAAATAAATATCATCGCATATGCTGGAAAATCATTTATTAAGTACATCAGAGTGGCTATTAGCTAGAAATTCAATTTGTAACAATATCATAGTCACCACATGTTTCATATAATGTTTGAAACTCATCTACGAAAGGTTGTAAATACACATTAATTTTTTTTAGGGCTAAGTAGATCTAGTATAATCAACATCTAAACAAAAAGGGCAGGGCAAGTCACATATCAGGTAGTAAGCTTGGTGGTGAAATAATCACTGATCAACATAAGTAGAGTGAAGTAGCTTGACTGTATGGTTTGAACCCATCTACAAATAAGCTAAGCCTTATGTTACATGACTCAATAACAAACCTAGGAAAACTGCAATAAAAAAATTGTTTTACAAATTTTTTAGTTGTCGAATGACTAAAAGAACTAATATCACCTGATCTAATCTAGTGTCATATAATATACGAAGTTGTACGCATAGAGCGAATAATCTTTGACGAATAATGTTTATTTTTCTGACCTTGCACGCTGAATCAATCGGTACCACAAAATTTGCAATGCATCTCTATTGCATCTGCCCTATAACACAACATGCAACCATTAACACTGCAATCCACCTTCTTTGATGTCAAGCATAACTTTGAAGGTAATTTTTTGTTCTACAATGGACCTCTAAAACTAATTTTTTCAAACAGTTTGTCTCCTTCAGAAGCACTGAAACTTGATTAAACACTTTATGTGCATATTGTAATCTAATTTAGTGCGTAACATTTTAAGTGCTATTGATAAGTCTACGTGTGTGGTACAACCTTCCCACAAACGCTATTGTGGAACATTCAATAAATTATAGATTTTTTATGCTTAACTGTTCGATAATTGATCCTCCTCAAGCATGTGCTCATCAAATTGAGCTTTTCTTGCATTGTAAATTATTTCTTCAAATATGCTAAAATTTTAATTAGATGGAGGGACAAAACTTGATGAAGCACCAAAATGAATACACTCAACATCTGATTGATAATCTCCATGTGAAGTTCAATACTAATAATTATGTTGAAAACCCCTCTGATACAAATCCAACTTGAGTTCATAGATAACACAATGCTCTTATGTATTTAATTATCTAAAGCCCAACTTTTAATTTTTACTTTCATAAAACCCAAATCTTTCAAGTAACATAAAATCATGAAGTTAGGATGTCCTAAATATTCATACATACCCCCATTCTAATATATTTACATATCTCAAGAAATAAAAATTATTAGTTCTTCTACATAAATTGTCGAACAAATATGAAAGAAACATGAGAGAGATTGAAATACGACGGTTATCTCTGATAGAATTTGATCTGGTTATCTAAGTTAAACCATCGCTGACTTATCGACCCCGCGAACACAGTTGCAGGCCGGAGAGGATGAATCACTGAGGGAGATTAATTGGAATGAGTTGCTTTCTGGAGCCTTATATCCCTAGCTGTTATTGCTTTCACTGTATTTCATTGGCTTTACCTAAATCCATGCATCTGCATATATAATTGATAAAATCAAAATTTCTAGTAAACTAGAAAATCATTCATTTTAAATTTTAACAAATATCAACAAATAACTCAACTAAAACTATTATAAATATATTAATCTAAATAAGTTTATTTTGTAGAATAGAAGTTCAAATTTCTCTCTAGCAAAGCATCAAAGAGGTTTACATTATATAGTTTTTACTGGACCTCGTCTAAGATTCAACAAGCCTAGCTAGAGCCTGCTTAAATTATTTCATATTTTTTAAAAATATTTATTCAGTGCAGTAGTCACATATTATTATTATTTTTATTTAATATAATCGTCTTTTTAATATATTATAATTTTTGAAATTCTAGATAAATTTTATTTAAAATCAAAATTTTAAATAAAAGGAAATAAAAGAAATAATTAAATAATCCTAAAAGTGATCCCTACCACCTTCTAAAATAAAANTAAGAGGTTTACATTATATAGTGTTTACCGGACCTCGTCTAAGATTCAACAAGCCTAGCTAGAGAGCCTGCTTAAATTATTTCATATTTTTTAAAAATATTTATTCAGTGCAGTAGTCACATATTATTATTATTTTTATTTAAAATAATCGTCTTTTTAATATATTATAATTTTTTTTAACTTCTAGATAAATTTTATTTAAAATAAAAAATTTAAATAAAAGGAAATAAAAGAAATAATTAAATAATCCTAAAAGTGATCCCTACCACCTTCTAAAATAAAAAATTCCTAAAAACGTTGATCACCTCGACTGCATACGCGCTCTCATAAAAGAGAAATTATTGCATACGGACACCGCATGCACCTCTGCATGCGGTACGGTCAGAATATATTTCAGTTTTTTTTTTTTTTAAATTTNATAAAAAAATTCCAAAAAACGTTGATCACCTGGACTTCATACGTGGTCTCATGAAGGAGAAAATATTGCATACGGACACCGCATGCATCTCTGCATGCGGTACAGTCAGGATATATTTCAGTTATTTTTTTATTTAAAAATTTAGGTGAGACATACCGAAAATGGTCAGGATCGGACACTGCATGCATCCGTACGCAATAATTTTTCTTCACGAAGAGCATCACCATTTGTCATCCGCTTTTATGACTTGTCTTCAATGTTTTCTGCTCTATCATATACTAAATACAAGCACTAATATTCTATTAATACATGTTGCCAGCATCAAAACTTGAGATAAATTTTTTTATGCTAATGTGTGGGCGAGCATGCCAAATTTTATTCGGGCACGTAACGGCCACTTTAGTTGTTTGCTATTAAAAAACAAGTTCATCCTTCCCAACTTAAATTAGCCTAATAATAAACACAAACCCACACACATTTCTAAAAAATATAGCGGCATTTTTATTAAAAGAATTTTCCTATGGATTATTTGCTTGATTTATTTTCTGGATTTTGAATGGTTATAGAAGATGTAGCCTAATCACAAGTAGAAGTATAGTGATTACTGCTTTTTTATGGCAGCAAATGGATTTTTAAATCAAGCAGTACTGTTCTGATCAAACTCAATTAATTCAGTTGACCAAAATTAAATTGAACTGAGCAAAATTAAAATCAACTAAAACTGACATAATTAAGGTATAGTTCGAATTTATAATTATGTAAATTTAATGCATCCAGGCAAATTATTTTATTGAAACAAATGGGTTGATAAGCACAACATTTTGGGAGTAGTTAGTTTTAACAGAATCTCTTGACAACATATCAATATGATTGTTTTATGATTATAAATTGGCCTCTTGTAAGAACCTATCCAATAGTAGAAAATTTTGATCGATGCTTTGTATGACATAAAATATTGACTTTGTGTTTTCAATAATACAATATTTGGCATTACATAAAAAGCAATTTTTTTTCCTTTCAATGGAAACAAATCATGGAATCATTTTTTTAAAAGTCACTGTGATCTGTTTGGGGGCAGCTTATGCGTTTCAGAATAAGTAGTTTATCTTGAAACGCAGACCGCATGAGTCGACTCGCGACCTACGTTTAGTGTAAAAAACCTAAACGCGACAGACAGCGTTTTCAAAAACGCGCAAACCAAATGATTAGACGGCTTTTTCAAAAACGACGCCACACTTATAAGCTGCCTCAAACGGGCCCTAAATATGCTGTTATTTTTATAAGTGTGCCAACATTTTTTCTTTTCTTTAATTCGGAGAACTGCTATATAAAAAAGTGCAATCTTGTCAAGATGTCATAACTTGGGCATCATCCGGAAGGGCATTAATTATTTTCCGCTCAAGTTCTTCACAAGTTAAAAAAATGAAATGTATGCATTCCATGATTGTTTATGTTCACCCCCATCAAAGCAACTATGTATTACAAAGTAGTAACTAAAACCTAATAACAAACAAATTTATAATAATAAAGTGAAGTTTCAAATAAACCGTTAAAATTTGATAACTTATGTTTAAGTGGGATGAAATGCATGGAGTGCTGTTTGAAGAAGCTACATCTAGTACACGAGATTATTCCTTTGCTTCAGAAGAACTCGACTCGAGCTCTATTGTAAGGACAATAGCTGTTGGGTGGTATTTGTAGATGTTAGTAATGTTGAATGTGGATGATATGTTTAAATCCAATAGAAATGCAACAAAATAAGCATTTTCATTGATTTTNGAACAAATCATGGAATCATTTTTTTAAAAGTCACTAAGGATCTGTTTGGGGGCAGCTTATGCGTTTCAGGATAAGTAGTTTATCTTGAAACGCAGACCGCAGGAGTCGACTCACGACCTACGTTTAGTGTAAAAAACCTAAACGCGGCAGCCAATGTTTTCAAAAATGCTCAAACCAAATGATTAGACGGCTTTTTTAAAAACGACGCCGCACTTATAAGCTGCCTCAAACGGGCCCTAAATATGCTGTTATTTTCATAAGTGTGCCAACATTTTTTCTTTTCTTTAATTCGGAGAACTGCTATATAAAAAATGCAATCTTGTCAAAATGTCATAACTTGGGCATCATCCGGAAGATCATTAATTATTTTCCGCTCAAGTTCTTCACAAGTTAAAAAAATGAAATGTATGCATTCCATGATTGTTTATGTTCACCCCCATCAAAGCAACTATGTATTACAAAGTAGTAACTAAAACCTAATAACAAACAAATTTATAATAATAAAGTGAAGTTTCAAATAAACCGTTAAAATTTGATAACTTATGTTTAAGTGGGATGAAATGCATGGAGTGCTGTTTGAAGAAGCTACATCTAGTACACGAGATTATTCCTTTGCTTCAGAAGAACTCGACTCGAGCTCTATTGTAAGGACAATAGCTGTTGGGTGGTATTTGTAGATGTTAGTAATGTTGAATGTGGATGATATGTTTAAATCCAATAGAAATGCAACAAAATAAGCATTTTCATTGATTTTTTTGATATAGGAAATGTACCCAATTTGTTGGGTTTGTGTTTTGCGTAACTACAAACCTAGAACTCTTTGTTTCATAGGTATAACATTACAAGATATCTTACATTAAATTCTTTTTAACAGTTTTTCTTGTACATCGGTTGTTTGTAGTTTTGGGCACTATCAGTAAGCTTGGCTTTAACATTTTCTATCATCAATGTGTAATAGAAAACAAGGATTCCTTGAATAGGGAAGGTTCGCTTTGTCTATGGTATTATTTGCACTAGTATACACAATAGTAAAATGAGAGTATCTAGTGGATCTATTTGTTTCTGAATTTTATGAGAGCTCATCTTGGATTAACTCTTCATCCCATTTTTTTGGGTTGGTCTCTAGATAGAAAAAACATCATATTATTTGAGATATTGTTTATGACGTTTTCTTTGTTGGTTTGTTATGTGATGGTAAACCGAGCTCATTCAAAGCTTTGTATGTATATGTTTCCATAACTCCTGCTAAAAGCAACTCATGAACTTGGTGACTCTATCTGATGTCAAACTCTTTAGCAATCCATGGAGAATGTTGTTTATAGAGCAAAGATGAGTGATATTACCAACATCAAATTTTTTTTTGCCAGACAATATAATATAAAGATTTTAAAGATCAATCCACTACCACCCTAACAAAATCAATCCTTTTTGGGTCTTTCGTAAGTCGAGAATAAAATTGAAACTCAACTCCTCATAAATTATATCTAGAATATGTAATGATAAATGTAAATCACTTTGTAAAGCCCTTTATTACCTTAAAATATAGCAGAACATTCTATAAAGCAACATACATCCTTATGCAGTCTGTCCAAGAAAAAAGAAGCAACACCTAGAGCTACAGTCTGATTGTGTCTAAAGTAGCCAACCCACAAACATACATGACATGGATGAGATGAATTCATAATGATGAATTTGGATTTCAAAATTTGTTGTCTTAGAACAAATAACCTATTGAGCATTTTACAAATGGTGACACATTGATACAACTCTACCATTTTTGGCTGAATATTCATATTTGTCCCTGTAAGTATAATTTTAACAAAAATTAATAAACTAAATCCTTGATTAAGAGCATCTGCCACATTATTTCTTAGCCTCGATTTATATTTGAGGACAAAATTAAATTTTTACATGTAAATGATCCACCTCAAATTCATCCATCTTAATTTCCTTTGATTTTGTAAAACTTGCAAGGCTTTATAATCAATATACAATAATTTTAGGTGTATTAGGTTGCTTTAATGCTCAAAACTTTAAAGCTCTTACTTTGACATTGAAAATTGACCGACTTTTTTTTTGTAATCGACAAATACAAGAACTTGATGACGCTACTAGAAGAATTAATTTCCAGCAACGGTGTCCAAAGACTTGATTGCGACTTTATAGATGTGTTTGATTTGGTTAAGATGTATAATTATTATATTCAATAATGTTAAAGTCGAATTTGTCAACGCAAGTATACGTATCGCTCAAGTAATATAAGATCTAATGGAGTCCTAGATATCGATCCCACATGGAGTGGTTTAGAATTACGGACTAAGACTTTAGAAAAGCAAGACTTTAATCACAACAATGATGTTCAATTTGAAATAAATAGATAATTTTAATAACTAATAAATAACTAATGATATAAAATAGGGTTTAATTGTGATATTCAATATATAAGAAAACATCATTCTCCTTGTCAAGAAATTATAGTGAATGGATAAAATGAATTAGTTCAATTTATATTGTGTCAAATAAGAGCATACATATTCTTTACCCTTTGGTCCAGACATAAAGAACATTGACTAATC
>JXCR01082203.1:653251-667811 GCA_002079205.1 Phalaenopsis hybrid cultivar
TCTATCATCAATGTGTAATAGAAAACAAGGATTCCTTGAATAGGGAAGGTTCGCTTTGTCTATGGTATTATTTGCACTAGTATACACAATAGTAAAATGAGAGTATCTAGTGGATCTATTTGTTTCTGAATTTTATGAGAGCTCATCTTGGATTAACTCTTCATCCCATTTTTTTGGGTTGGTCTCTAGATAGAAAAAACATCATATTATTTGAGATATTGTTTATGACGTTTTCTTTGTTGGTTTGTTATGTGATGGTAAACCGAGCTCATTCAAAGCTTTGTATGTATATGTTTCCATAACTCCTGCTAAAAGCAACTCATGAACTTGGTGACTCTATCTGATGTCAAACTCTTTAGCAATCCATGGAGAATGTTGTTTATAGAGCAAAGATGAGTGATATTACCAACATCAAATTTTTTTTTGCCAGACAATATAATATAAAGATTTTAAAGATCAATCCACTACCACCCTAACAAAATCAATCCTTTTTGGGTCTTTCGTAAGTCGAGAATAAAATTGAAACTCAACTCCTCATAAATTATATCTAGAATATGTAATGATAAATGTAAATCACTTTGTAAAGCCCTTTATTACCTTAAAATATAGCAGAACATTCTATAAAGCAACATACATCCTTATGCAGTCTGTCCAAGAAAAAAGAAGCAACACCTAGAGCTACAGTCTGATTGTGTCTAAAGTAGCCAACCCACAAACATACATGACATGGACGAGATGAATTCATAACGATTTATTTGGATTTAAAAATTTGTTGTCTTAGAACAAATAACCTATTGAGCATTTTACAAATGGTGACATATTGATACAACTCTACCATTTTTGGGTGAATATTCATATTTGTCCCTGTAAGTATAACCTTAACAAAAATTAATAAACAAAATCCTTGATTAAGAGCATCTGCCACATTATTTCTTAGCCTCAATTTATATTTGAGGACAAAAATAAATTTTTACATGTAAATGATCCACCTCAAATTCATCCATCTTAATTTCCTTCGATTTTGTAAAACTTGCAAGGCTTTATAATCAATATACAATAATTTTAGGTGTATTAGGTTGCTTTAATGCTCAAAACTTTAAAGCTCTTACTTTGACATTGAACATCTATTTATATCTAAATCTGTGGACCTCACTTTTTTGTCAACCTTTGCCTTTGGTTTTCATCCAATCTTATCTGGTTCTAGAACCATCTCCTAGTTTCGCATAATGACCAAACTAAATCTGGATAAGCCAAAACTTAAACCCTCACATAAAGTCAAGTTTGTGCGAATCTAACTGAAAAAAATCTGAAATTAACCAAAATAAAATGGAATTAAGAGCACACAACTTCATCAAACCCTAAAATTGAACTAAAAATTAGATTAATCCAAATACACCAAAAAAATATCTTTTTTTTTACCATAGATCACCATAAAGCTTGAAAGTTCATTATAAAAGTTATATGATATTCATTCTCACATAAGAAACACATGCAAATAGATTTGATAACGATCGAAGATAGTTTTACATAAAACTTATTGCTTCAAGTTTTCATGAACAAAAATTACACCTACATAAATTTTCTTCATCGAAGCATTACTTTTCCAATTGGACTGAACAAGTGTATTGACAAAACCTTCAAAATGAGCCTTTTGTACCCAATGTAGATTTTATTGGGTTGTATGTCAGGACAATGATAATAAAGATGATAATTAGTATAATCATAACTATAATCATAGAAATAATCTTGAAAATACCTCAGATTAGACCTAAATCATTATCAAACTCAATCTAATGTAAAATTGAGCTAAAGTATGGAACTTAATCAATTTAAAATACATAAAGATTTCCATAAAAAATTCTTAAAAGTTTCTCTCTCCTAACATTTTGAATTCAAATTCCTCATGAAGTAACCCACCTTGACCAAAACTAACTTCACTGTTATGCTCTCTTAATTTTCTTAGCCAAATTTGCCAAGGTAATTTTTTTTCCATATTCACCCAAAGTGGAGCCTATGTGTCTCACCTCTCCTTCTCTCACGCATTCCGATCTGAGAGGCCATCAGTCTTGTTCCTCCCACCAACTGCTTGGGCACGTCCCAAATGTCGCTTTACTTCACCAAATTTTGATCCAATTTGAACCTTCGTCGTCTCATGATCTCAAACATTTCTAGTTCTCAACAATAAAAGGGATGCCACAGTTAGAAAGAGAAGTTGTTCATTCCTTTCCTCTTCTCTATATGGTTGAAACTCCTCTCCTTTCTCCACTTTTCTCCTTAGCTAAAATACCTTTTTCCCTTCCTTTTCCCTTAGCTAATATCATTCCCTTCCATCTCCTTCTTCCACCTCTTGGCCAAAACCCTAAGGAATATTAGTTTTCTCTTCATCTATATAAACAAGAGCAGAATATTTCCTTTCATCTCTTCATCTAAGAAAAAAAAAGATGAAATTTATTCACTCATTTTTATTTTTTTATTTATATATTTTTATTTTGTTAGTTTTGTACTTCTTCCACCAAGAAAATTTCTTCTTTTCCTCTCTAGTCCATCAAATGCTCTTCATCACATAAAACTTCTCCCCATTTACTTACCCTAGGCTGAAAACCCTAGGACTTAGATTCAATTTCACCTTTATTTCTTTCCATGGATAAAATATACACACACTCACATACACTTCTCTTCTTCCTATACTCTTGGCTGAGACCCTAACAAAAACAAACACATCACCCTCTTTTACCAAAGATTGAGACACTCATATGTACCCACATACANACTCATTTCTGCAACAAAACATCAAAAATACCATTATTTAAAGTGCGATATCATCAAAAATAGTATAAAATAGGTATGAAAATCTCAACATATTTTCATTTGGTCAAACATCTATTTATATCTAAATCTGTGGACCTCACTTTTTTGTCAACCTTTCTCTTTAGTTTTCATCCAATTTTATCCGGTTCTAGAACCATCTCCTAGTTTCGCATAATGACCAAACTAAATCTGGATAAGCCAAAACTTGAACCCTCACATAAAGTCAAGTTTGTGCAAATCGAACTGAAAAAAATCTGAAATTAACCAAAATAAAATGGAATTAAAAGCATACAACTTCATCAAACCCTAAAATTGAACTAAAAATTAGATTAATCTAAATACACCAAAAAAATATTTTTCTTTACCATAGATCACCATAAAGCTTGAAAGTTCATTATAAAAGTTATATGATATTCATTCTCACATAAGAAACACATGCAAATATATTTGATAAAAATTGAAGATAGTTTTACATAAAACTTATTGCTTCAAGTTTTCATGAACAAAAATTACACCTACATAAATTTTTTTCATAGAAGCATTACTTTTCCAATTGGACTGAAAAAGTGTATTGACAAAACATTCAAAATGAGGCCTTAGTACCCAATGCAGATTTTATTGGGTTGTATGTCAGGACTATGATAAAAAAGGTGATAATTAGGATAATCATAACTATAATCATAGAAATAATCTTGAAAATACCTCAAATTAGACCTAAATCAAAATCAAACTCAATCTAATGTAAAATTGAGCTAAAGTATGGAACTTAATCAATTTAAAATACATAAAGATTTCCATAAAAAAATTCTTAAAATTTTCTCTCTCCTATAATTGGGCCCACATTTTGAATTCAAATTCCTCATGAAGTAACCCACCTTGACCAAAACTAACTTCACCGTTATGCTCTCTTAATTTTCTTAGCCAAATTTGCCAAGGTAATTTTTTTTTCCATATTCACCCAAAATGGAGCCTATGTGTTTCACCTCTCCTTCTCTCAGGCATTCCGATATGAGAGACCATCAGTCTTGTGCCTCCCACCAGCTGCTTGGGCACGTCTCAAATGTCGCTTTACTTCACCAAATTTTGATCCAATTTAAACCTTCGTCCTCTCCTGATCTCAAACATTTCTAGTTCTCAACAATAAAAAGGATGCCACAGTTAGAAAGAGAAGTTGTTCATTCCTTTCCTCTTCTCTATATGGTTGAAACTCCTATCCTTTCTCCACTTTTCTCCTTAGCTAAAATTCTTTTCCCTTCTTTTTCCCTTAGCTAATATCATTCCCTTCCCTCTCCTTCTTCCACCTCTTGGCCAAAACCCTAAGGAATATTAGTTTTCTATTCATCTATATAAACAAGAGCAAAATATTTCCTTTCATCTCTTCATCTAAGCAAAAAAAAAAAAAAGATGAGATTTATTCACTCATTTTTATTTTTTTATTTATATATTTTTATTTTGTTAGTTTTGTACTTCTTCTACCTAGAAAATTTCTTCTTTTCCTCTCTAGTCCATCAAATGCTCTTCATCACATAAAACTTCTCCCCCTTTACTTACACTAGGCTGAAAACCCTAGGACTTAGATTCAATTTCACCTTTATTTCTTTCCATGGATAAAATATACACACACTCACATACACTTCTCTTCTTCTTATACTCTTGGCTGAGACCCTCATAGAAACAGACACATCACCCTCTTTTACCAAAGATTGAGACACTCATATGTACCCACATACACATCCTTTTTGTCCATAGGCTAAAAGACTCACACAAACCTTCTTCCAATCTCCCTCTCTTCCTTCTCCTTCCACCTTGGCTAAATCTCTCCCTGACTCGCTGTTATACTGATCCTGATTTTCTATATAGATGTAAAATGCGATGTATGTGATTATATGCTTAGTTTCCATAATAGTAATTCCTACTTTGCACCAAAGCCAAAAACTTGATCCAAAGCAAAAACTAGGTAAATTGTCCAATATGAAGCAAAGAAGAATACAATTATAATAATAATTAAATATGGGATACTACGCAAGTATACGTATCGTTATCAAGTAATGTAAGATTTTTTTATGAAGCCCCGAATATCAAACTCATTGGGAAAACTGGCAATATGCACTTATAAAACATGAGAAATTAGATAACAAAATTTTACTTAGCAAAATATTCTTACCTGAACTTAAGATGATAGAATAGGAATGAAAGTTCAATTCTTTTTTGTAATTTTTGATATATGAAAAAAAAGTAAACAATTAATTAACTTAACTAAATGCTTGCAAGATGAATGCAATATAAATACAATATCTTTCACTTATCATGAATCAATAAGTATAGAATATTTGTTGTAGAAGTATACTAACTATGTTGTGTCAAATAGGAGCAATAATATTCTTTACCCTTACTAAAGATGCTATAAAGAACATTGACTAATCTATAGTTTGAATAATCTTGAAGACTGGTTAGGTAGGAAAGATACTAGCTCTCACTATAAAGTCCTCTCTTCTCCCTCCACCTAGGGGCTAACATCTTATATCAAAATTTAAAACTATAAATCAAATTAGGGGCTTTAGCCTATCACTAAAGCCCTCTAATTCTACACCCATGAAAGTTTATTTCTCCATTTATTTGCACTCAACCCCATGAACTATATTCTTATCCATGAAATTAAATGTGATTCTTACAATTTGTTGACTGAGACAATACCATCTCGGATCTTACATGTTCTCACAATAGCTATTAACATCTTAATTAGCCAAATCAAGCACTAAATGAAGTACAAGGTTTCAAATCAACCCAAATTCTTCCAACATTAAAGTATAATACTTCACACAACTTCCTTTCAACACCTAATCAATTAGCATTATAAGGAAAAAAATAAAGAAAACTACTCAGAATTTATGGGGAAAAAACAACCACACATGAGTTTAAAAGAAGAAATTATGCACACAAACAAGAATTCTAAATTAAAACCAAATGTAGTCATAAAGATAGACACTTATCTCAAATCCTTTCCACAAAATTTCTTGAAGTTACTTTATATTCTCTTTTTTCACTCACAATACAAACTAAAACTCAAAGTTAAATAAAAAGGTGCTGACTGCGGTGGTAGCTGTTACTTGGATGGATGATGGCTGTTTGATGTGGATTAGCTGGGCTTTTTTGTATGATGATCCAAGTTTTGTTTATAAAAATCCAAAAGGTGCCTTCATGTCTCTTCAAAATGTCTCTCCATTTAATGATCTTCTAGAAGTTATCTCCTTTCAAAAGACATTTGAATGAATTTTTGTGTCTATGGAGTATTTCCCACGTTTTACCAAGGGTTGCTTCAAACACCTCTTCAAAAATTCATCCAAATTCAATTAATCATCAAATAACTATATCTGGCGCTTAAGCCCAGAGTACCTAGCACTTAGGTGTGACTCTCTATATAACTGGCGCGTAAGCGCAAGTCCCGGGCAATTAGGCGTCTTAGTTCATTTTTTCACCTTCTTCATTTTTGCTCTAAATTTGACCCTTTTTCAATTCTTATACCATTTTTCATCCATTTGATTGTACCTGAAAGAAAAACACACAAATACCTTTCATTAAAGCGTAATATCTTAAAAATAGGCATAAAAACATGTATAAAATTTCTATATATTTTAGGTGTATCAAAATCTCCCAAACTTAAAATGTTACTTATCCTCAAGTCACCCTTCAATCTTTAAAAACTAAATAAGTAGATGATGTATATGAGTTTCTTTAGGAGTTTCTAAAATTTTGATGTAGAAATATAGTTATCCAATTTAGAAAAAATATTAGTAAATGAGACCAACTTAAGTTTTAGAAATTTTTAATGTTAAGAAATATGAAAATATGTATTTCTATCTAATTCAGAAATATTTTAGATTCTCCAAATATAGAGTTTAGGCAGTTTATCATCTCCACTTAAAAATTTTTATTAAGCGTAATTTTACTTACGATATTATATCGTTAAGCTTAAGAGTTTCTCAAGTCTTATAATTAAGAAAGATCAGATGTGGAATTTGATTAGACACTAATGCTCNCCAATTTTCGATTAGACACTAATCCTCAAGCTTATCCTCCCTTTTTCAATTTTTCTTTTCTTTTCCTTTTTTCTTTTTCCTTTTTTTTTTCTCTTTTTCTTTTCCAGACAAGAATTACTATATCTGGATAGGTCTTTAATGATTTTAAAATCCACTCTTCCTTTTCCTAAAGCATAGTCTTGATATAAATCTTTTACTTTTTATTTTTAAAGAAAGAGCATTATACGTCTCTTTACGCGTTAATCTCAAAAAAGGGTACAAAAAGTTGAGTAGGGGGGATCCCCCTCTAAAATAACAAAACCATACATGATGCACTAGCTAGGGGTTATCGATCCCTAATACAAATGACAATAACTAATATCCAACTCAAAAAACAAAAACTGAAACTTAAGAAATGAAGGTATACCCAATATAGTATACATGTATCTCCAACCAAAGTATATCCAAGAGAACCAAAACTTGTATTATTGATAAAAAGACAACCAATCAGTTGGATTGAAGGTTGAATAACTGCGAAGCTACCCCATCTATCCTAAGTCGAGTTGTATAAAAAAAGTCGAAATAGCTTTAGCAAAGAAACATCGTTCAACCTGCATAAACATACATCGAAACCTTTCCACCAAAGACCATCAAAAGGCTTATCAAGCAAATAGTAATCATCCAATGGAATAAGTGATAAAAATGGAGAGAAAACCATTCCAACAGTTGTAGGCAAAAAATAGGAAAAGGTGCTTCTGTACCAAAAATTGAATAGAAAATCTGGATTGTGCCGAAAACCACTTGCACCAAAAATAAGATCCAAAATTCTGGAATGTATGAGGGAGGAAAAAAATCACGCCACTCCAAACCAGTTCAGTCCCTGTACCGAAAAATGAAAATCCAACAAATAGTACCAAGAAAATTGAAACAACTCTGTAAAGCAAGTGGAAACCAAAGCATAAGCAATAAATACACCAAACCAATCAGCAATTAACATTCCTAAGATAAGGTGCAGCCATTAAATCCCCATGAAGTAAAAACTGTAAAGGAGAGGGAGGCACGGTATCGACTAAGATCGTAGAGGTGGAGGCACCGCGTTTTGCCACCCAATTAGCTGAACTATTACCTTCGCGATGAATAAATCTCCAAAGAACAGAAACTGTAGAGGATAATCGTATAATATAGTTAATGTGGTAAGCAACATCCCAAGTGACAAGCCTCCCTTGATTTAACATCTGAAATAGAATCTTAGAGTCAGTCTCGATATAAATCTTTTACTTAAAAATATAATAATAGTTTTAAAAATTATTTTTAATAAAAGAAATTTAAGTTTTGAAAATAAAAATCTAACTCTTCTATATTTTTCAAAAATACAATTTCTCCTACTAAAGATAGTTACACAATATTTATCATTTCCACACTAAAAAAAATTTAACTTTAAGTTTTTCTTTATTACTATAAATTTTAACTAAATTCTCTTATTCATTTCTATATTCAAAATTTTTCTTTCCTAATATAACTTCATATACATGATCATCATTTTTCTTCAAATGAAAATCAAATTTATTTGAAATACATTTGAGAACAAATAAATTCTTAAGTTATTTAGAAAATCTTCATCCCCCCCTCCACAAACTTAAATTTTTAATAAAATAAAACATTTTAGCAGCATATATAAATAGGCAGGAATGAAACTAAAAATAACATGATTGCAAGAAATTTTATATCCTTAATATGCAAGTACAAAAATTAAAAACAAGAATGAAAATTAAATTGATCAAATTTTAATTTACTTAGCATATAGAGATTCATTGGACTTCTATGCAGTGGAGTATAACATAAAAGCAAATAAACATACATAACTGCAACATAAAGAAAAATATCTCGTAGTAAATTGAAAATTTAAACTTGCAGCTTTTAAGTAACAAGTTAGCTATATTCTAAACCTTCTCAAGATACAGAATTTAGCTCAGCAGAGACTAACTAACTACAATAAACAACACAATTAACACAATTACTACGACAAAATATAATAACTATTCACAAAATCACAAGTACATCACCATCACCAAAACTTAGTTTCCCAATTAGACTTAGTTCTTAGAAAAAAGGGTTTCACATGTATACTAACTAAGTTTCTTGAAATATGCTTATATGTGTATTCCATATGTTTAAAACTCATTTAAAGGGTATTTTGTCTTTATATTATGCTTATATGTGTATTCCAAGAGTTTAAAACTCATGTTTATATTATTTAGACTTTATGCAACTTTGTTATGTGTATTCCATGTGTTTAGACCATCTGTTTTTTTATGTGTACTTGATATGTTTAAAACTCATATTTAGGATATTTAGATTTTATGTGATGCTTATATGTGTCTTTCATGTGTTTAGACTTTATGTGATCTTTATTTTTGTAATCCATGTGTTTAGAACTCAAGTTTAAGATATTTATACTCTATGTGATGCTTATATGTATTCCATGTATTTTGAACTCATGTTTAGGGTGTTTAAACTTCATGTGAAGTATTACATGTTTAGAACTCATGTTAAAAGTTTTTAAATCACATGTGATGTATTCCATGTTTAGAACTCATGTTTAAGGTATTTAGATTTAACATGAAGTATTCAATATTTAGAATTCCTGTCTAGATCACATGGTTGAGAGGATTTGAGATTAGTGTTTATCTCTGTGACTACACTTAGTTTTAATCTAGATTTATGTGCATAATTTCTATTTTTAAACTCATGTGTGGTTGTATTTTCTTCATGGATTCTGAGTAGTTTTCTTTATCTTTTTCGTTAAAATGATAAGTGATTAAGTGTTTAAAGGAAGTTGTGTGAAGTATTAAACTTCAATGTTGGAAGAAGTGATGATTTGAAACGTTGCACTTCAATTACTTTCTGATTTGACCAATCAAGATGTTAATATCTGTTGTGAGAACATGTAAGATCTGAGATGATATTATCTCAGTCAAAAAATGATTAGAATCACATATTGTTTCATGAATGAGAATGTAGTTCATGGGTTGAGTGCAAAAAAAAGAGAAATAAACTTTTCAATGGTGTAAAATTAGAGGACTTTAGAGTGATAGGCTAAAGCCCCCAATTTGATTTATAGTTTTACGTTTTGATACGAGATGTTAGCCTTAGGTGGAGAGAGATGAGAGAACTCTAGAGTGAGAGCTAGTATTTTCCCTACCTAACTGGTCTTTAAGATTATTTAAACTATAGATTAGTCAATATTCTTTATAGCATCTCTAGTAAGGGTAAAGAATATTGTTGCCCATATTTGACACAACACAATTAGTATACTTCTACAACAGAATTATTATACTTATTACTCATTTATGATAAGGAAAAATATATTTTACTTATACAGCCTTCATCTTGTAAATATTTATTTAAGTTAATTAGTTGTTTACTTTATTTTCATAAAATAAAAATTACAAAAAGAATCAAATTTTCATTCCTATTTTAGCATATCAAGTTTAAGTAAGAATATTTTGCTAAATAGATTTTTGTCATATAAATTTTTTGGTTTTTTAAGTGCATATCGTTAGTCTTCCTTGTAGGTTCGATATTCGAGGCTTAATAAAAAAATCCTATATTACTTGATAATGATACGTATACTTGTGCATTATCCCATATTTAAATATTATAATAGTATTCTTATTTGTCTCATAATGGAAAACTTACTTAGCTTTTGCTTTGGATCAAGGTTTTGACTTTGATGCAAATTAAGAATAACTATTAAGGAAATTAAACATATAATCACATACATCGTAATTTTACATCTATATAAAAAGTCGGGATCAAGTTTTTGAGAAGCAAAATAAAAAAAAATAAAAAAAAGAAGTTGTTAGAAAGCGAAAAAAAACTTTCTATTTTTACAAAATCTTATTTAAACTTTAAGATTTATTATAGGAATGTTGTAGTGTTGTTTTTATATATATATTAAGTTTTTGTTTGTATATTTATATTTTATTTTATTTTATATGTATTTTATAGTAATGTATTGTTGACCTCACTTTTGGTTGAGGTCTAGAAATTTCTTTAGTAGCCTAGGTCTAGCCATAAATGTTGACCTCACTTTTGGTTGAGGTCTAGAAACTTCTTTAGTAGCCTAGGTCTAGCCATAGGCTTTCCTTTACTGACTATCTCAAAAACTAGAAATGCGCAATTAGAAATTCAAAATTCTTCTCTTTGCTCAACTTGAGATTCCATATATTGGTCCTAACCTCTAATGTTTAGAAGGTAAGATCAATTCAAAACTCTTCTTTTTATTCAACTTGAAATTCCACATATTGATCTTAACCTCTAGCATTTAGTAGGTCTATAGGACTTTCCTATTGACTAGTCTTAGAAAACTAGAAGAGGTACCCCACCATTAGAAATTCGTAGCCTAGGTCTAGCCATAGGACTTTCCTACTGACTAGTCTTAGAAAACTAGAAAATGCCCCACCATTAGAAATTCAAAACTTTTCTTTTTACTCAACTTGAAATTCCACATAATGATCTTTAACCTCAACATTTAGTAGGTAAGATACTCAATTTGAAATTCCACATATTGATCTCAACCTCTAGCATTTAGTAGGTAAGATCATTATAAGCTTGAAATTCCACATATTGACCTTAACCTCTAGCATTTAGTAGGTAAGATCATTGTGGGGGAATTTTGAGTTCCACATATTGATCTTAACCTCTAGCACTTAGTATGTGAGATCATTATGAGAGAACTCAAGAGGACTGCCACATATTGGTCATAACCTCTAGCACTTAGTAGGTAAGATCATTATGAGGGAACTCAAGTCTACTTTCCTATTGACTAGTCTTAGAAAATTTGAAGAGGTACCCCACCATTAGAAATTCAAAACTCTTCTTTTTACTCAACTTGAAATTCCACATATCTTAACCTCTAGCATTTAGTAGGTAAGATCATTATAAGAGAATTCAAGAAGAATCCCCGGAGTACCCCCACCATTAGAAATTCAAAACTCTTCTTTCTACTCAACTTGAAATTCCACATATTGATCACCCCCACCATTAGAAATTCAAAACTTTTCTTTTTACTCAACTTGAAATTCCACATAATGATCTTTCATCATTAGAAACTCAAAACTCTTCTCTTTACTCAACTTGAAGTTCCACATATTGGTCCTAACCTTTAGCATTTGGTAGGTAAGATCATTATGAAAGAATTCAAGAAGAATCCCCATAGGATTACTTGGCTTTAGGGTCAATCCTGGGTGTTGACTCCAGCATTTAATAGGTAAGATCATTATAAGAGAATTCAAGAAGAATCCCTATAGGATTACTTGGCTTTAGGATTACCCTGGGTGTTGACTTGGAACTAGGGTACACCACGTCTTCATAATACATTAATTCATGGTTCATTTAGAATGGATATCTATCCAATTCTATGTGAAATGCCCTGTAGGATTACTTGGCTTTAGGGTCAATCCTGGGTGTTGACTTGGAACTAGGATACACCATATCCAATACAGTAATCCATGGTTCATTTAGAATGAATATTTATCCAATTCTATGTGAAATGCCTAACTTGGTCTTTTGCCNGGTTTATTGAGCTCTTGATCAAGCAGACCTTCTGAGTCATGCTCCCGGATAAGACTTCCCTTTGCATGTATTCAGAGGTACAACCTTCTCATAGCTCGTAAGGAAACAGTCCTTCCAGCTCCGGGTCTTGTGGGAATCCATATGGTATCTTACTGTCATCTATTCTGCGGAAGGTCACTGACACCCTATGATGTCATACTCCTGGAATTCAATGTTTGGCAACGTCTGCACCGTTGCCCTTGAGAACAAGTACTAAACCAACTGAAAGAGGAATCTCCACAGCTCCTCTGAATTCACCAGGGCCGATTACATTGATTTCTTTTCCAAACAAAATATTGCTCTTACTCATGAATGAGACCGTGCAGAAAGGCCTCACGAAGTCATGATGGTCAATGTGCGGAGGAATGCAGTCACCTTCTTCGTAAATTTTGATGATGCAACTGTTAGGAATGCAAGTAGTGGGTAGAATATTCCACCTGATCATTCTCTTTTTCATCCACTTTATCATCGGTGGTAACGGATCCACTTCGTTGTATCTGAGGATCCCAGGCAGATTCCCATATCTGTCGTTTGTAAAATTGTAGCAACATCTGCACTGGATGGTGATTCTTCCCTTTCCCCGCGTCCATTTTTTCGGCTCAGAGTACGTTCTTTCCATGAGAAGGCCTACTCGACCTCTATCCCTCAAATCAAAGATGCAGTCCAGGATGCTTCTTTCATCAGTTTTAGAGAAAACCCTGGTATATAGCTCCAAGCCTTCCAATATGTTGATAAACTTTCCTTGAACCTCTTCATAGAACTCAAATTCTCTTTTGTTTACCTTGTTTATTTTGTAGTATTCTACTATTCAGAGAGTTTGCAGTTGTCTGAGGCATTCTTTCCTCCGGGCCTCGGTGAGAATCCAAACCAGTGTTGGCTGATCTGGAATATGAGATTCAGCCTCAAGCGGGATGTATGATCCCTGGATCCGCGGTGCGCATTGATTCGTCCCCAGTGGGACATACGGCTCTTTTGCCACAAAATCTAGAGTCTGAGACTCGTTGGTTCTTGCAGTGTATTCTTCTGAGGTACTGAAACGCTGTAAATGTAAAACGTTGCAGTCCCGACATTCTACAAATGCGCCCGTGACTGATGTCCTGGCTGGTATCTCGACGTTGCATGTTGGGCAACCTCTGCACAAGATATCTGGCACTGGGGGTACATCTGATCCTGTCAGAAATCCTGATTCTTCATCTATAATGGGTAGGCTAGCAGAAGTCTCTCTCAGATCTAGATCGTAGATAGGTCCCTCAGGAATGGGGGTAAGAAAACCGTTTACGTTTCTTTGGCGCTTGCGCTCCTATCATAGGAAGGCATTCTGTTTATTTCGACTCGTATTTCTATGTTGCGTTCTGCGGAGTGGAGTATTTGGTAGTTGTTCACTGTGGGCAGCTATTAAGCCCCTGTTGGAGTAGCTATCATGGAGGGCAGTCATCTGGGCCCCTCCATCGAATCTTGTTCTGTTATCATGTTTTTACCCTTACATGACGCATCGTTCTGAGTAGTCACCCTCAACAGTGAGGGTAGTCCCTTCTTTTCTTCATTGCTGACTATGCCCATTAGAGGGCCGTCGTAGTCCATATCAATCTGATTGAAATCCATGTTGAAATCTATGACACCTCCTTGTGGCGCCATCTCTTCATTTAGTGCGAGGTTCCAGCCGTCCTGGAAGGCAAAGATCGGCCTCTGTCCTGACATTTTTTTGCAGACGACAGAAAGAAACATCGGTGGGCTGAAGTTTGGCATGAACAAGAACAAAATAGAGTATTTATTAATGTAAATTTTGGTTTTTCTTGGTGAAAATTATTACTCATTTTATGTGTGAGTTTTTTTTTAATTTAATGGAATTTTTAAATCAAAAAGTAGAAAAGAGAACATGTAAAGTTCAAAAATTTTCTCAAAATTTTCTTTATATATAAGATTAATTACCAAATTTGGACCCGGTCATAGACATATGGCCATATAGATAACCCTAAAACAATCAAGGTTTCAAAATTTCAAAGAAAGCGAAAGCAAGCAGAGGTAAGTGGCATTAAGCAGCATCAGGTCGTGTAATAAGTCTTCAAGTATCGTCCATTTATCGGTAACATGGGTCTTTTACCCCGGAAGTCCACTAACTG